>SRLM01013874.1:45760-56122 GCA_015708895.1 Populus ilicifolia
CCTTTTAAACTTCATTGTAATATCTTCCGATCTAATATCACCATCGTTGATATTAGGTTGAGTTATCTTATATATCTTGAAGGAATCACCAATACATCACCATTAAAATTGATTTGGACCAAGACTTACTTTTTCTTGTCATTTAAAATCTATTTACACTTTTTCATCTTTGAAAACAAATCCATCAATTATTTCCAACCAAGTTATTGTTAATTTAATTTCTCTTGAGTTGTTTTTTTTGTTACCTAGCTTAATTTCCAGATCTAGCTCTCTGTGGATATGACCTCGATCTTACCGAGTTAATTGCTACATCGCACACTCGTGCACTTGCGAGTTAAAACAAGCCGATCATAAAAAGCGGTCAAGCACATCTCATTTTAATTTTAAACCAAGCATTATTCAACTTTTACCTTCTTTTCATGGCTTCGAATTGGAAAACCCATACTTGCATTTAAGGGAATTTGAGGAGGTCTGCAACACATACAATAATTTAAATTATAGTTTGAACATCATCATATTAAAGCTTTTTCCTTTTTCATTAAAAGATAAAGCTAAAACATGGCTACAAAATTTAAGATTAGGATCCATTCGTGCTTGAGATGAAATGCAACAACAGTTTTTAAAGAAGTTTTTCCCATCTCATAGAACAAACTCTTTCAAAAGACAAATGACCACTTTCACTCAAACACTAGAAGAAACGTTTTATCAATGTTGGGATAGATATCGAGACTTGCTTAGTACTTGCCCTCATCATGGTTTTGAAACATGGAGAGTGGTTTCACATTTCTATGAAGGATTAACACCTAGAGATATGCAAATGGTTGAATTGATGTGCAATGAAACTTTTGAAGATAAAGATCCTGATGAAACAATTGAGTACTTAGACTTGTTAGCTGACAATGCTCAAAATTCAGACACTGGAGGTACTTATGAGGCACCGAGTAAAACTCAACCTCATACATCTAGTGGAGGTATGTACAACCTTAGGGAAGATCCTAAACTTCAAGCCAAGTTTTGCATCTTTAGCTAGAAAGGTTGAGGCACTAGAATTGAAAAGGAATGGTCAATTAAAATCTGTTGAAGACATTGTGTGTTAAATATGTGAAACAAATGAACACTTAACCATTAACTATCCAACATTGCCTTCTTTTAAGGAATGTCTCCATGAACAAGCCCAAGCTTTAAACATTTTCCAAAGGCCCAATCACAACCCATACTCACAAACATACAACCTAGTTGGAGAAATCATCAAATTTCAGTTGGAAGAGTGAGAACAAACAATGCACAAACTTCATAACCACCGTTTCAAGCACACCATAAATTCCAAAATTCTAATGGATATGCACCTCCTAAAAGCGATCTTGAGGAAACATTGCATGCATTCATTGAACAACAAGAGATAATCAACACTCAACTTGTTCAAAACATGATAGATTTTAAAGATACTCTTATAAAATTGACATCTACTCTCAGTTTCCAAGAGAAAGGTAAGTTTCCATCTCAACCACAACAAAATCCCAAGGGGCAATACAATGCAAATGCAAGTAGTTCCGGAAGCCAACACATGGATCAAGTCAAATCAGTCACTACTCTTTATCGTGGTAAGATTATTGAAAAACCCTCTCTTGAACCTTATTAGAAAGATGATGAATCAATCTCTGAGGGTAAGGAAGGGGTTGAATCTAAAAATTGCAAAGAAAAGACTGATTCTCCGCCAGCACTTCCATTTCCTCAAGCCATGACCAAACAAAGGAAAGTCAATCACAACTCTGAAATTTTTTAAACTTTCAAACAGGTGAAAATCAATATATCTTTGCTGGATGCTATTAAACAGGTTCCTTCCTATGCTAAATTTTTGAAAGATGTATGCACTATGAAGAGGAAACTGAATGTGAAAAAGAAATTCTTTCTAGCTGAACAAGTAAGTATTATTCTTCAGAACAATAATGCTTTGAAATACAAAGACCCTGGTTGTCTTACAATTTCTTGCTTTATTAGAGAGCATAAAATTGAAAAAGCCTTACTTGATCTTGGTGCTAGTGTGAATTTACTTTCATATTCAGTTTTTCAGAGTCTTAATCTAGGTGAGTTAAAACCAACTTCTATATCTCTTTTTCTTGTTGATAGATTTGTAAAAGTGCCTAGAGAAATAGTTGAAGATGTGTTAGTACAAGTCGATAAATTCATTTATCCTATGGATTTTGTTGTGTTGGACACACAACCTGTTAAAGCATGTAATTCATTTCCTGTTATTTTACGACATCCGTTTCTTACAACCTCTAACGCATTGATTAATTGTAGGAATGGACTGATGAAGCTATCATTTGGAAACATGACATTGGAGATGAATATTTTCAATATTTGCATGCAACCTGGAGATGATAATGATTTACAAAAAGTAGATCATATTGACGAATTAGTTTATAATCAACTTGAATCTACTTTAAGTAAAAATGAGTTGGATGAATCTAAAGATTTGTGAATGATTTATTTTGAGAAAGAAATCACAGATGAAAAACACACTGAAAATATTGATGCAGATCTTTTCTCAAAAGTGACAACAAATTCAACACTAACATCACACCAATCGATGATTACTTTCCTAATGAATCCTTACTTTTTCTTAGTCCAGTGCCTTGGTATGATAAAAATATCAATGTTTTTACTTTAGGAGATTTGCTAGCTGATTGGAGTACCCAAGACAAAGAAAAGTTTTTGAACGAAGTGAAGAACTTTTATTGTGATTACCCTTAACTTATTCAAATATTGTCCTGATTAAATATTTCAAAGATTCATTCCCGACAATGAGGTAAGTAATGTCATTAAACTTTGTCATTCTAAAGCATGTGGAAGTTATTTCTCGTAAAAAAAGACAGCTACAAAAATCTTTTAAAATTGATTTTATTGGCCCACCATGTTTAAAGACACGCATGCATTTGCAAAACTTGTGAAAATAATCAAAAAGTTGATACTGGTCAAAAAAATTTGTTTTATAATTCTCAACTCTATGCATTCCCTAGAGAGCTAAGATCAAGATGGAGCAATCCTTATGGGGCCTGTGATATTGAGAATTCAATGAATGACAATATTTTTAAGGAAAATGGACATCGTTTGAAAGCTTACTTTGATAATTTTTCTAGTGAAAATCAATCAACTGGTTTGAATGATCTTGTAGATAAAGGTTGATTATTTTGTTTTTCTCACATTGTTTTTGTGTTTCTTTTTCAGTGATTTTTGCTAGTTTCTCTCACCCCGGTCAAATGGCAGATAACGGTACTTCGTGACTTAAGTTCGTTCTTTCAGTTTCCTACAATAACTTATATCTGTGTATATATTTGTGCAATTCTTTGAATCTCTCTTCCAATTCCCATTTAAAAATGGACACTAATCTTGAAAAATTGAAAAAGTATTTTCCCGCTCTACCTCAGAATGCGATTACAAAAATTTACCGTGCTAAATGTGCAAGATTGAGATTGTTAATGAATCATGGAATTCCTAAAGATATTCACTAGTTGATTGAAGTAAAGGTTTGATTATTAGGTGAGTCCTCTAACTCCTTCATTTCACACATGCCTAGAACAGGTAAAAGCACTTTTGAAAAGAAACGTCGTGTAAAATGACTGAAAGTCTGTCATTGATGTGTTCTTTAGGAATGGTATCTATAAACCATGAAGATAAAATACAATTCATTAAGGATGGCCTGAGTAAGGAGTCTTTAGATAATCTTCTATTGACTCTTGAGACGCATCCTAGTGGAGATGTGTATCGTGTAATTCATGGTTTATGACCACTATTTCATAAAGAACATGATCGACTTAGTCTTGGGAATCTGACTAAAAAAGACCTTGTTTGCCAGTTTTTAAAAAAATTGGATCGGAAGCCTATCCCCAACCCATAGAGGGTGTTTATGTCGTTTTTGGACGTAAAACCAAGGGAAGATGTGAGCCACAATCACAACTACCTGTACATACACATGTTTTTTCCAAAAGTGAATAAATAAATAAATAAAAAGAGAGAGACAGAGTGATTGTGTGAGACTTTAGCTGGCCTACATATAGGTGGTATGATTGCCTTTCTAATTTCTCGTCTATAAAATCCTCTGTTCCTTCCTTTCATTTCTACTCAACCCATACATTCAACAAATACAGAAGTGTGTAGAAATGGCAAGTTTCTCAAGTCATCAGGTAAAAAATATTTGTGTTTTCGGTGGATCTAGTCCTGGGAAAGAAAAGGAGTTTTTAGAATCAACAAATCATTTTGGTCAAGTGTTAGCTGAGAAAAAGATCCATTTAGTGTATGGGGGAGGTAGTCTTAGATTAATGGGAGGTGTGTCAATAGTTGTATTTTTAGGACGTAGTCAAGTTTCGGGGGTCCTCCCCAAAGCTTTTGCACAAGGGGACATCATTGGAAAAATAATTGGAGAGCAACTTCAGGTCTCCACAATGTCGGCTCGAATGAATGCAATGTTTAACCATGCTGATGCCTTCATTGCTTTACCAGGTAGTCTAGGCACATTAGAAGAGATCTTTCATATTTCCTCTTGGGCCTAACTGCACATTCACCATAAACCCATAGGTTTGTTAAATGTTAATGGTTATTATGATAAGTTGTTGTCTTTTCTTGATCATGCTACTGCTGAACAATTGATTGACCAACTACAATCTTTCATTCCTGTAATTGATCTTTCCATGAGTCTCATAAATTGGTCAACTAAGGAAAGCCATAAAAAGTTTAGATTGGATTTGAGCCTTTATTTATGAATCTTTATGTCTTTTAGTTTTATTATTGTGTTTTATTGTTTTTTATATTTGTTTTAGTGTGTTTCAAGTTTGTTAGTGTTCGTTATTTCAAGTGATATCTTCTATACTCTATCTTTCTACCTTTAAACATTGAGGACAATGTCTCATTTTAGTTGGGGGGAGAGGGTAGTAGCTAAGAAAAAAAAACTGTGTTTTCTATTTCATAAAGCATGTCCAAAATTATTGTTGCTATGATGGCAGAGTAAGGAGAACTTTTTATGACTCCTGAGACCCATCTTAGTAATCATTCGTAACAAGTTCTATCATAATGCTTCTTGAAATATTCAGATTTACAAAGTCTCACATTGTTATCACTTAATTTTGCTTATATACTTATTTGACATCTATTCTTAAACCTTAATTTACACACACACACTTTAACATATGATTGTGGGTTGCATATTGGATTATTACATTATTTATGTTCTTTTGTTAAAGGTAACAAATAAGGGGAAAATATAGTATATAATTAAAAAAAGAAAAAAATGATAATAATAAAAATGTAGATAAGTTTGGTTTCGTAGTCTCCCTAACCTAAGCAACTAAGCCCAAAGGGGTGTTTTAACACCTAATACCCTAAAGTCAACTGACTTGGAAGCTATTGGCCCAACGCTTGTTACATGGGTTGAGGAAAAAAGCTTAAGGGAATCAAACATTGCACTATGTACATATCAGTATCTGCGACTCAAGTTACTAAGCTTGTAGGGGTGTCTTAACACTTAATGCCCTAAAACCAACTAGTCTAGGAGTCATTAGCTGAAAGCTCGTTATATGGGTTAAAGATGCATGGTGTTTTAAATTATAAAAAAAAAGAAAAAAATGATAATCACAACCCAAGGAAATTAACCTTAAACATTAGAACAAAAAATTTATTTACTTTCAAGAAAAGCTCCATAATTATGTGTTGATACATTAAGCATAAAAGAAAGGTTTATGAATATCTTGTTAAGAGGTATTGAGGAGGTATATAAATTTAATGAGAGTTTGTTTATCTGGATAGATTAATGGAAGTTAAATGATGACTAGCTTGCTTTGTGAAATTTGCAAAGTATTTTTTCTATTTTAATGCTTTGATTTTTAGGGACTAGTAATAAGCTAGCTGGGGGGTGTGATTGATACTTAAAAGTGTATTTTTATCAAGGTTTTATATTATCATTTTGCACTTGAAGTATCAATAACTCCTTAACTAAAGCATGTTTTATAATAATATATCTAATAATATAAGATACCTTTAATTTGTGGTAAATATTTATTTTAAATGCAAGCCTATCACATAAATAAAAGGATTCATTGATGAATTTAAAAATTGAAATTGAAAGGATAAAGAAATGGTCAAACTTAGAAAAGAGATATTAGTGCAATCCAATCTGGAACACTGTTCAGTAATTAGGACATATCTTGAGCTATAGATCTTAGATTTAGGTCTAATTTATATGGATGGAAAGGTAAGACATAGGCTTACAACTTTTACATAGAGCCTAGGATCTAAAAAGGCCATTTTTAAGTCTAAATTGTTGCAACAACAAAGAAACCCGAATCTATCCTCTTACCCACGCACTGTTTACTATTTTGGCCATATCTGGAGTTCTAGAAGTCAAAATGAGCTGAATGTTTTTACTTAAGAAAGCTGAGATAATTTTCTACAACTTTCATGTTTTCAAGTGATTTCAATTTTGACGTTATCAATGATGTTTTGGGCAGACAAAAGAAGATAAGGATTGTCACTAAGTCAAGAGTTGGCCACCTACTCATCAACCAGTCATCAAATCAATAGTTCCTAATTTTGACCTATAAAAGTAGGCATTTGTCATGCATTTAGGCATCTTAGTTTCCAGATCAAGATCATGCTCTTGCTTTCTCTCTTTGTATTTTTTGTATCACTTATGCTTTGCTTTCATTAATATCAAGTTTATGCCTTTCATTTCCTTTCCTTTGCTTTGTTAACTCTTATCTTATTTATGTTTTTATTTTATTTATCTATTTTTCTTTCTTTCATTATGTCTAGCTAAGTTTATTATGTCAAGGTGAAACGTTTACACTAATGGTGTAAGAATAAGTATAGTCCAAACTTAATATGGACTTTAATGTTTAATACTAACATGTTTTATATTTGTTATCTTGTTCACTCTTTAATACTTTGCTTGTTAAATGACTAATCTAGATTTATGTTGTATAACAATTGGTACAACAAATGCTTGGCACTTTCATGGCCCATACTATATGGTATAACTGACACCTGAGCTATGAAAGGAACTTGATTTATTGTTAACATAAATTATAATCATGAATGCTTGATAAAATTTACAAGTATTAGCATTAATTGAATAAAATGACTAATATAATCATGTTAACAATCTATAATCTAATTGGAACCTCCTTTGTGTGCGGTTTCCAATTAAATATTAAGAGTTTATACTATACTTGTTTGACATACCATTAGTGGATCCTCTAACCTTGACATTGTTTGTTATCATTGTTTAATCGTTATGTTAATTTTCTATCTTAAAGTTCTCATGAACTTTTCTTCTTTTTCTTTTTTTTTTCTTTATTATTGTTATTACTACTACTACTACTACTAGTATTATTAGTATTATTATTACTATTATTATTATTGTTGATGTTATTGTTACTATTTTTGTTGTTTATAATTTGTACAATTAACCTCCTTGTGGTTAGACCTCGATCTTACCGAGTTAGTTATTATTTCGACACTCCTGCACTTGGGAGAAGACAGTAATCTTTTAGTCATCTCAGGAGTCTTTAGATTATCTTCTATTGACCCTTGAGACGCACCCTAGTAGAGATGTGCATCGTGCAATTTATGATTTATGGCCACAATTCCATAAAGAACATGCTTGACATACTCTTGAAAATCTAACTATAAAAGACCATGTTTGCCAGTTTTTCAAAAAACCAGATGGGAAGCCTATCCCCGACCCATAGAGGGCGTTTAAGCCGGTCTTGGACGTAAAACCAAGGGAAGATGTGAGCCACAATCACAACTACTTGTACATACACATGTTAACTATTTGTACATACATATTTTTTTAAATTATATAATAATAATAAAAGAGAGAGTGAGAGACTCCAGCTGGCCTACATATAAGTGATATGATTGCATTTTCTCTTTCTTATCTATAAATTCTTCTCTTCATTCCCTTCATTTCTACTCAGCCCATATATTTCACAGATATCAAAGTGTGTAGAAATGGCAAGTTCCTCAAGTCATCAAATACGAAAATATTTGTGTTTTTGGTGGATCTAGTCCTGGAAAAGAAAAGGAGCTTTTAAAATCAACAAATCATCTTGGTCAGGCATTAGCTGTAAGAAAGATTCATTTGGTGTATGGAGGAGGCAGCCTTAGGTTAATGGGGGGTGTGTCAATAACTATATTTTTAGGAGGTAGTCACGTTTTGGGGGTTGTCCCCAAAGCTTTAGCATATGATGACATTATTGGAACAACAATTGGAGACGAACTCCAAGTCTCTACAATGTCTAGTCGAATGAATATAATGTTTAAACATGGTGATGCTTTTATTACCTTGTGAGGTGGTCTAGGCACATTGGAAGAGATCTTTCATATTTTCTCTTGGGCCCAACTTTACATTCACCATAAACTCATTGGTTTGTTAAATGTTAATGGTTATTATGATAAGTCATTGACTTTTCTTGATCATGCTATGGAAACATGAATTTCTAACGTCTACAGCACGATAAATCATAATCTCTACTGCTACTGCTGAACAATTGATTGACCAACTACAATCTTTCACTCATATAATTGTTCCTTCCATGAGTTGCATAAATTGGTCAACTAAGGACAACCGTAAAAAGCTTAGATTGGATTTGCGCCTTCATCTGTGAAATCTTGTGTTTTATTATTTTGTTTTGTTATTTTTTATATTTGTTTAAGTGTGTTTCAAGTTTGTCAGTGTTTGTTATTTCAGGTGATATCTTCTACCCTTTATCTTTCTACCTTATAACATTGAAGACAATGTTTCATTTTGGTTGGGGGGAAGGGGTAGTAGTTGATATTTCAAAAAAAAAAACTTTACTAGTTGTGCTTTCTATTTGCAAAACCATTGTTACTATGATGGCAGAGTCAATAAGTTCTTTTGCTAAAGTGACTCTTGAGACGCATTCTAGTAAACATTCTTAGCAAGGTCTATTATAATACTTCTTGAAATATTCAGGTTTACAAACTCTCGCATTAGTATTTATTACTTCTACTCATATACTCATTAAAACAAGTATTTTTAAACCTTTATTTTCACACACACACACACACTTTAACATATGATTGTGGGTTGCATATTGGATTATTATATTATTTATGTTCTTCTCTTAAAGGTAACAACTAAAGGAAAGGGATAGTATATAATTTGCTTTAAAAAAAGAAAAAAAAGAAAAAAGAAAAAAGAAAAAGAAACATATAAATATGTTTGGTTTCGTAGCCTCCCTAACCTAAGTTATTAAGCCCGAAGGGGTGTTTTAACACCTAATACCCTAAAATCAACTGACTTGGGAGCTATTGGCCTAACACTTGTTACATGGGTTGAGGAGAAAAGCTTAAAGGAATCAAACATTGCACTATCTATGTATCAGTTTCTGCAACCCGAGTTAGTAAGCTCGAAGGGGTGTCTCAACACCTAATGCCCTAAGACCAACTGGTCTGCGAGTCATTAACCGAAAGCTCATTATATGGGTTACAGATGCATTGTGTTTTAAATTAAATGTATATAAAAAAATAAATAAATAATAATCCCAACCCAAGGACGTTAACCTAAAACATTAGAACATAATATTGTTTTCTTCTAATAAAATCCCCATCATCTATGTTTTCTTACATTGAGTATATATATAAAAAAAGATTTATTCATATCTTGTTTCAAAAATATGAAGCAGCTATATATAAATTTAATGAGAGTTTGTTTACTTGGATGGAGTAATAGAAGTTAAATGATGAATACCTTGCTTTAGGGAACTTGCAAATTGTTTTTCTATTTTAACGCTTTGATTACTACGGACTAGTAATAAGTTGGTTGGGGGTGTGATTAGTACTTAAAAGTGCATTTTTATCAAGGCTTTATATCATCATTTTGCACTTGAAGTATCAATAACTCCTTAACTAGAACATGTTTTGTAATAACAAGTCTCATAATATAAGATATCTTTAATTTATGGTAAATGCTCATTTTAACTGCAGGTATTCTCACAATTCAAAGGTTTGATTGTTTTGATTAACTATTGGAAGTGAAAGGACAAAGAAAAGGCTAAGTTTATGAAGGAGATGCCGATTCACTTCAAATTCGAACATTGTTCAGTCATCGGATCATATTTAGAGCTATAGATCTTGGATTTTATACTAATTTATATGGCTGGAACGATAAAAAAAAATAGGCCTACAACTTTCATGGGTGTGGAAAGACCCAAATTTTCCATTTTCAAATTCAAAGTTTGGCCACAAAATAGAAGTCTGAATCTGTCTTGCAATCCAGCCCAAACACTACTTAAAGATTTATCTCCCAAGTGCAGGAGTGTCGAAGTAATAAATAACCCGGCA
>SRLM01013880.1:0-24361 GCA_015708895.1 Populus ilicifolia
TGTTGTTGTTGTTGTTGTTGTTGTTGTTGTTGTTGTTGTTGTTACTATTATTGTTGTTGTTGTATTATTGTTATTTATAATTTGTACAATAACCTCCTTGTGGTTCGACCCCGGTCTAGCTGGGTTATTTATTACTTTGACACTCCTACGCTTGGGAGAAGACATTACTCTTTTCGTCATGTCAAGTTTTTGGCGTCGTTGGTGGGGAGGTAAGTTTTGTATAAATTATAATATTTATTTTGTTTTCTCTTTTCACTTTTCTTGCATATAACTTTGTTTCTTTTCTCTTGTTTCTCTTTCTTTTTTTTTTTCATTTATTCTATTCCTACACGTGCGTGAGAGTGTGGTCACGTACATCAAGTGGTAGACTTTGTAGGGTATCCTCATCATTTTCAGAAAATATGGCTGAAGAAGATAATCAATCACTTCATAATGAGAATAATGAGAATAACCGTGCTAGAACACTTAGAGACCACATGAATCCAACAAGAACAAGTGCACCATCATGCATAGTTTTTTCTCCCGATGCATCTCATTTTAAACATGGGTTTGCCAAAGGAATTTCAATACTACAAAGCAGATGATGAAACCCTTGAATCATCCCATGATGCCTTTCGATCCGCTTCGCCTCGAGGGTCTGCATGGGAAGTGCTAAGTGTATATTCAGGACCTCCTGTCATTTCTTCCAAATTCAGAGATTGGGGTTTCTTTGGAGGACCTTTCAAATGCCATGCTCATAACGGAGAAAAGGTTGAGTTCTATGGCTCAGGAGTCCTCAACGTATGCTGTACGAAAATTCAAAACATCACGATGAACCAGTAGCTTTCAACTATTATCCCAACTTGCCTACTTGCTATGATTTGATCACAAAATTAATGAACACGTTAATCAAGCGCATCAGGTAAATCTTTTTGTTCAAGTAATCGCACCTGGCAGCTAAAGTAATTTCATTTTGGACATGAAATGAAAAACTGAGATACCTCAGAAGATACATAAATTACAGGAACAACTTCATTGATAAAAAAAAATGATTTTCTGTAAGAAAAGTTGGGATAAGTATGATTTTGCTGGTGATCATTCACTGGTGGATGAACCTATGAGGGCAGAAGATGTGGAGATTTACTATGACCCAGCAAAGTTAATTGGAGGGCTACTGATCTCACCATCCCAATCAAAACCTGAAGACAACACTGTCAACACTGCAACAGCAACACATGACTGCCCATTTTCCAAATCAAAGTAACTGGACATGTGAAGACATTGTGTTTCTTCTAGCTATTGTTTTGTCACTCTTGTTTGTACGATGAATCAATCCACTTGTTTGCTTTTATTACCATTTTATCTATCTAAGGTACAGTGTCTATTATCGTCTGATCATGATGTAAGAATCTAAAATAAATCATCACGTAACCCCTTGTTTTTTTTATCAGCAGATCGGATCAGAGCCCTCTATCTAGATCACTTCCAGAGATGACTTCAAGTTTTTTATGAAAAAATAAGTATAAAATATCTCTATATACGTAATTTAACTATTGAATAAATTAGATTTAATCAAAGATGGTTATTAGAAGTAAAAAACTATAGAGATTATACCGTCCTGCTTGCATCGTCAGCAAAATTAAGCGACCTTGAAATCTCAAATGAAATCTATATACACGCTCGCATAATTATAGAATAAATTACTTTTTGGGGATAATCTATAGAATAAATTATTGGATATTCAATCTAGATTAGCCAGTCAATCCCACAACGCTACATGTAGACGAACTCCAGCTCCATCAGGCCCTTTTGCGGCTTCATAAAGAGCAACGAAATCCATCTCGTATTCCACGTTTGTGTACTCTTGCTGAGTTGCTGTCCACTGTCATGCTATCTTACATTAAACCAACAATTATAATTCAACTATTTATATTTTAGTTTTGAAAATCATCCGTTTGAATTTTAAATTTTCAGAATCATTGAAAATGTATATAATTATTAATTTTTAAATTTATAAAATTCATTAAAATATATATAAACTGTCTAAATACTCACAACAATAAAACAAAATTCAGCTTTATAGATGAACATTGACAAAAAAGAAGAAGTCAATAGGTTGTTTAGTTTTGTGGTTGTAATTGGTATACGTGTGAGGTCTGTCCTCTTTCTTGGACCAGCTCTTTAAGATATTTACACTCAATGGAACATAAGTCAAACTATGCTTAATATATATGTGGTGGTTTAGGGCCTCTAGTCCACGCTAATGAAAACTCTAGAAAAAATAAATGGGGTTTCTAATGCGCTGAACCAAATTCAAAATCCATCTTATTAAATCTACCACTAGTGATTGCGAATCCAATAATTTCTTTTTTTGTAAAATATGTTTCATGTTTAATTACTGCAGATGATAATTAGGTATTTATTGATCACGTTATAGCCTGTTTATTACTCACTAGATAAACAAATTTAGATATTTACTTATATCTATCGAGTTTCGATTAATTAAATTGATATTTACTTTACAAGTATTGTTTATTATTCAACAAAAACTAATATATATATATATATATATATATATATCTTGGGTTAGGTTTGAGTTGGATTTCTAGTTCGGTTTAACAATATTCACACCCTATCCAACTTTGATAATGGTTATCCTATTTGAATTATTTAGATTTTCTTAGTTGTTTTTACTCGCGCAATACAATAGTCAATTTATTTAATTTTAGGGCTATTACAATAAATATCAGTGAGAATTCTAATTAATGATTTAAATTCAGGGGTAAAAAATATATTTCTTGGGTTAAAATTCCCTCTTTTTATTTATGCATTTTTTTATTTGAATAAATTGACTATGTTTTTATAAGTACAACTTGTAATAATATATTTTTTATGTGTGTTTATAATGATGATTTTACGTGTTTATTTTTATTTTAAAGATTAATTCTTGATTTAAATTTTAGTTTAGTTTGAAATGATTTAGATGGTTGATGATGATGTTAGGTAAAAGAAAAGATATAGACACCTTTTTACATTTTTTTTTAAATGAGAAGAGAAAGAGAAAGGAATTAGAAAGATATTATGGGTTTTTTTTTCGTTTTCTTAATAGAAACTCAACATAAGAGGCATATTTAAAATATCATAACATTTAGAATGGAAGTTCAAGGGTTATTTTTCCCACTTAAGTTCAGGAGGTATTTGGAATAGAAAAAACATGTTTTGCAAAACATTAATCATAAACTCAAAATCTCATGCATATTAGATATTTGTTTCTAATAATGAGATGATAATATATTAATCAATTGTTTTTAAATTATTAAGATTACAGTATATTTAATGAACCTGAATTAATTTGAATTAAAATATTGAAATGAAACTATGATAATCCTATAAATCAAAAATCAAAACAAAATATAATGTCTAAATCCAAATAAATCTAATGTTGAAGAATGAAATTGAAAATAAAAATATTCAATTAAAAAAATAACTAAAACATACTTAAGTGAACTTAAGTTAACTTGTCAACTCATGATTCGAGTCATGCATGCACCCCCACTAGATTTAAAAGCTTTTTATTTTACAAATTATTTTTTATTTAATTATATGAAAAGTAAACACTCAAGAATTATTTTTTTATCAAATAACAAATATTTCTTTTAGAAAAAAAACAAATGACATATAAATGAGACTAAGAAAACAAAAGCATACCTAATTTTTTTTATAGGTTAGGTGTATGGGTAGGCCCACACACCTCTGGCCTATGAAAGCCTCTTAATATATATATTAGAGTTGTCCCTCTTTAATTTTTTTAGAGGAACACAAATGACTCACAGTTTATTGTCTTTAAATGTAGCAATGGAAAGAGTTGTCAAAAAATGAAGGTCAAGGTTTTTATGTTTAAAAATTTATTCTTTAATTTATTTTTTACTCAAAAAATTATAAAACACTTAGAGACTTCGATAAACCCATTTATAACCTAAAAAAATAGTCCAAAAATTTAAAATAAACTCAAATTTTTAAAAAAATTGATCTTAAATCTATCATCTCAAGTAATGGGAAAGTGAAAGAACAAACAAATGGAATTCCTTTTATCGATTGTGTTCATTTAATATGTCTTGTAACTAATTAATCAATTGATTATATGTGATGAATCTAAAGTATACATAAAGTTTATAGAATAAAAATATTTTACAAAGAAAATTATAAAGTCATCATATCATAATTATAGGTTTCTATTGTATCAAAGCATTATTTCTAAAATGTTTTTGGTTGATATTCCTCTAAATATTTTATATTTATTAGAGTTATAAAGATTGATGTATACTATATTCTTTCTTTTATGAAAAAACAATTATTTTTATAAACTGAGATAAAAGAAATAATTAGAACTAATATGTATGTGTTTATTATAAAATATATATATATTGAACTAAACACTAAGAGAATTCTACATAAAGAAACCACTAATGATTTTTTTTTAATATTTGAGGAATCATGATACATTACTAAATAACACACTGAAATAAAAATTAATTGATAATAAATTAATTAATTTTATTTTATTTAATTAAAATTATAATTTATATTTGGGTTAACATCTTAGGAATTTAATTGGTCACATATATTAAAAATCATTAATTAAAAATTAAAATGAGATAATTAACTTGATTAAAAATAATTTTAAAAATTAAACCCTATAACATATTTAATTTAGATATTATAATTCTAGTCCTAAAATTTATTATAGTGATTAAAATATTTAAAGGGGTTTAGGTAATCCTAAGAGGGATAATTTTAAAATTTAAGTAGAAAGTTGATTCAACTCTCGTTGACAAATGGTACCAAAATCACTTTTCTTACATCTTTCCTTACTTTCCCTTCACGTCTCCGCTATCTTTTTGTTTTTTTAATCATCATGTAATATATCCATTTTATTCAATCAAAATTCAAATTTTAACTTAATAAATAAAAGTAAATTAAGCAAAACAAAAAAAATAATGAAACATGATCTTTCAAGCTATTATTAGCATTTTTACTCATGTCAAATTGGAACATTTTATTATTTATTCTCGGAGGTATCGAGTTACTATAAATCACTTGAAGAATTATGGCAATACCATGTTCCATTGATTAAAAATCGTTTCTCTACCTAATTGTCAAAGAATATCAATCTTTGTAAAATCTCTTATGTAATTATTTATTAAAAAAAATCTGTTAGAAAAAAACTTAAAAAACCAAAATAATGATAAAAAAAAATTAGAGTATAACGTCACAATCTTTGGTGACATGCACATCTCCATTCCTCAACCTTTGCATCACAGAGCAATCTCGAGCACACAGAAAAGTCTCAAGTTACCATAAATTAATCTAGGAATTATTGTGCTTTTATACTCAACTGATAAAAGATCGCATTTATACATAATTGTCACAAAGTGTCATTTAAAAAAAAACAAATTATAAGATTTAATTATTTATTCTAAAAAGATAAAAACCGTTAAAATAGAAAAAGTATTATTTAGACATGGGTCGTTCATAAAACTATAAAATTGAAGTCAATTGTACAATTGTTGTGTGGCTATCACACACAACCACAATAAAAAGTCGAGTGATTTTGTTCTCTTTTCTGGTTTATATCAAACATTAATTTGCCAGCTCCTCCGGCCTCCTATAAAACCCTCAAAAAAGCCTTTGTAGATTTAGCCTATAGGAAAGTTGATGCGGCAGAAGGAGGTTTTTCTTTTTTTAAATAAGTCAATATACTGAAAGGGTTAACTAGAAGGTAACCAAAAATAAGATACATGAAATAAAAGCATAAAAGAAAAAGAAAAAAGAGAATCATAAAAATAAAAAGAAAACAAAAAAAAAATCAACGGATAGATAACAGGAAAAGAACATCAGGATTGAAGAAGCTGATATGCCATGCTTAAAATCTTCATTTGATGTTAGACCAATTTATAATACCTTCAAGCCCCACAATTAAAGTAGTGTCGGCAGCTATAAAAAATTTATCTTTCAGACTTGAGCTAATTTGAGAAGCTATAAAAATTTAAGAAGAAATTATTTTTAAAGGTCGTAGTTCTATTATCAAAGGTTATCTTGTTCCTCATAAGGCATATATTTCAACTGACACAACAAGAAAGCATAGACCAAATCTTAAGCTAGAATTTTCAAAACACTAGATTAGGCCACTAATATAAAAAAATCATCTAGTAATTGGGGAAGGCAACCACTAATACTCCACCAATCCGACAATTTCATCCATCTTCTCCTCCATGGCAGAAGAAGCTTTGATTAAAAAAGCGGGAGATAAGTACAGATCTTTCTTACATGATGAAGCTGAGAACAACACACAGTGGAGGCATGGTGGCCCTCCCATATATGATTCCGTAAATCAACTCTTCGAAGAAGGCCGAACTAAGGTTATCGACTTTTCTTTTTCTTTTTTTCATTTCCTTTGTCCTTGTATATGTCAAAATTAGGCATTCGTGTATGCGTGATGAGTGTTTCTTTTGCCTCTCAAATCCTGTGCTTATAGACATGGTTTGCAGGAATGGCAAAATGGATCTCTAGAAGAAGTGGTGCAAAATGCTATAAAGTCTTGGGAAATGGAACTCTCACACAAGACTCGTTTACAGGACTTCAAGACCATCAACCCTGACAGATTCAGGCTCATTGTTAATGGTACTATACCGAACTTGAAACCCAAATTTCATTTCTCACTTATTTATTCCTCTTTGATTTAACAAGACTAATGTTACAGAGAGGGGAGGATTATCAATTAAGGCAAGTTGCCTTGAACCTCACCTGCAAATTTCATTTCTTACTTATTTATTCCTCTTTGATTTAAACTAGACTAATGTTACAGAGAGGGGAGGATTATCAATTAAGGCAAGTTGCCTTGAACCTCACCTGTAAGTGTACTGATATGGATAAATTTTCGATTCTATGCCAGGAAGAAAGGGTTTATCGGCAGAAGAGATGCTTAGGATTGGTAGCTACAATGCTTTGTTGAAGAATTCTCTGCCGAAGGAATTTCAGTACTACAAAGCAGATGAAGAAACCTTCGAATCATCTCATGATGCCTTTGGATCTGCCTTGCCTCGGGGATTCGCGTGGGAAGTGCTGAGTGTATATTCAGGGCCTCCAGTGATTTCTTTCAAATTCAGGCATTGGGGTTTCTTTGAAGGGCCTTTCAAAGGCCATGCTCCTACTGAAGAAAAGGTGGAGTTCTATGGCTTTGGAGTCCTCAAGGTATGCTTTAATTAATACTGAGAAAAAAAAAAACCAACACCAAACTAGTAATCGAAAAGGAGAAAAACAAATTTCTGACTTAGCATGCTAAGAACATCAAAATATCAAAATATCGTTTTCTTTCAAAAAACAAAATTCTGGAAATAAATACATAAACTTTCAAGTTTGATGGGTCTTATTCATTGTTTTATGGAGGATAATTTGTAGAGTATTTCTATTAACGATTCAACCAAAATTTAACAGTATTTTTTGTTTGAAAAGAAAATAAGTTGATATTTTTTTATTTTATTTTCTTATAATCTTATTATGTTAACATCCAAAATTTTGCATTTTATCAATGCCTTATTCCGTAGGTATTTAGACTGAATTTATTAGAAAATCTTTTTACTGATAACATAAATAGTTTTTTTAGCTTCTTGGTTGAAAAATATTCATAATGGCATTTTATCTGATAAGTTGGTATCCATTTGACAATATCACAAGAAATTATAAAGAACTTGAAAATTTTGAATTTGTGGAAATCGAAAAGGTCAAGTAAAAACTAAAGGACAACCTCATACATAAGATGAAATAACTGTGATTTCTTTCCGGGTTCCCAGGTGGATGAATCTCTGAGGGCTGAAGGTGTGGAGGTTTACTATGACCCAGCAGAGTTGTTTGGGGGGCTCCTGAAAGGGGCGCTGATATCGCCATGCCAATCAGAAGATAACACTGTCAACACCGCCACAGCAACGCGTGGCTGTCCATTTTCCACGTAAACATAACCTGAAATGTGTTTGTCGTTATGCCATGACTAATTTCATGCTTTCGTTTGTATGATGAATCAAACTGCTTGCTTGCTTTTATTATTATTTAGAATTGGTTTGTTTTCATATCATATTTAAAAAAATTAATTTTAAAAAAGATGGCTAGTTGTGATTAGTTAGATTTAAATATTTATTTGATAAAAATTATGATTGAATTTTATGTATAATAAAAATTATAATAAAATCTTTGATGGATTGTGATTATGGTTTAGTTGCAGTTGTTTTTCAAAGTATTTTTTTAAATGCATTAAAATAATATTTTTTTTATTTTTTAAAAATTATTTTTGATATCATTACATCAAAATGATATGAAAACATAAAAAATATATCAATTTGAAATAAAGAAAAAAATAAAATATTTTAAACTTTTGCAAAAGTATTTTTGAAATGCAAAAAAAAAACAAGATTTTATAAAACTCAATTAAAAAAATATATATAAAAATACTTCACAAAAATTATATTCCAAATATTTTTTAATGGATCCCACGATACAAAATGAAATTTGATTTGTTCCCATACATTTTATTGTATTTGTTTTAACACAAATAAAAAGGTTGATGAAAAACATAGGCAGACTTAATATGTTGTCGTGTGTCTGTCCGTTCCTCTCAAGGCAACATTTGCTTCTTGGTGTGTATAAGAAGAAAAGGTCGCGGATGAAGTGCGTATAACTAATACCATCACCTAGTTTTTCATTAGCAAGATTATTAGCAAATTCTTGTATATGTTAAACAATTATTTTATCTAAAAAATAAAATTTTAAAATATAATTTATATTATTTTTTAATATATCCTTTAAAGTGAAAATCTTTTAGATTTGAAACTTGCACGGATTTATATTACCTTATGCTTAATTTTTATCAAATAAATAGAGATGATAAGATTTATATTCATGACCGTTTGGTCATCAAGGTTCTAATACCATATTAAAAAACCATTTCACCTAAAAATTTAAACCGTTAAATAAAATCCCATGATATAATTTATATTATTCTCTAACAACACATACTACATGGACATTCAAGCAAAAACTACCCCATTTCTATCTTCAGGTCTCGGATCTTACACTGATTCCAGCTTTGCATTAAGTTATGATCACTTCTTTTTTTTATTTAATTCGGTAGATTTGATGTCATTGCTTTTTTTTTCTTTTTTCTTTATCTACTTGAATAATAACAGCATATTTTAACCAACAAGATCGTAAGCTGAGGGGCAAGGGTATTTATTTATTTACTTTCTAAAATATACTTCCGGTGCTTGAACATCCCTTTTATTCTAAAAATAATTTTGGTTTTGTCAGTCATATCAGGGCCTAACTCTCCCTAACTCTCCCTAATGTAATATTACACAACTGTAAAATGGACCAAAATGAACCAACCCATTCAGGGACTTCAGATTCCACATACATTACAGCAAGAACAAAAGAGTATAAATAGTGTCATTAAAAATGACTCATTTCAGCGGAATTCTATTTTGGGGTCTATGCCTCGACGACCTTCATCCACAGGTGCCAAGCTCAACCTTTCAGTACAAAATTGATCATCTGGTTTCAGCCATGAAGCCTGATTGAGAAGAAAATATGATAAGACCAGGGTTTAGGGGATTTTAATGACGAAGAAGATAGAGGGGATGGGGGAAGCACACTATAACCACAGTATAATTTTGTGTTTGAAGGCATACAATACTCTTACCTTGTGGTAGTATGTGATTGCAGCAGTAAAGTTATCCTGTGCAAAAAGGGGAAAAAAGAGAGCCACAAATAAGACAAGATAATCTGCAACTAGTAAATTAGGGAATCCACTACTACTTGAAAATGAAGTATAAGAATTGGATTTTAGCTTCGAGCAAATACAGGATGATTTCAATAATAGAAAAGATTGCCAAGCAATCAACATGAAAAACTGAACTGTAGTCCCATGTTAATTTGTGTGCATGCTCAAACGATGACGATATATTCTTTTACGGCGACCCAATCCACCTTTACATTGTTGCCTGCCTTACTTGACCAGTAACTATGAGCTATGACATTTAAGCACAACATAGAACGTGACTACAATTTTATGAGAAAGATAGGTCGAGAGAGTACTATTTCCCATGGAATAGGCCTATTTGAAATCATAACAAGGCCACAAATTATTGAGTTCTACACATGATGCATATCAAAGTTCATATACTAGTTAAGGACCTCATCCTTCTTTTTTCCTTTTTGAGAGTGATTTTATGGCTTCTTATTCATATAATAAATATTCAAAATTCCTCCTTTATAATAATAAAATATATTCTGAAATAGTTTTTTGTACAGAGCACCATACACAAGAAATGCCATACAGTGAAAATCATACAACACTTAATAATGAATGCGTTTTTAAAATTGATTATTTTATGCTTTGAAAAGCCACGAAAATTAACAGCATAGAAGAGACATGTTAGTAAAATTTCCAAGTCAAACTTCCACAGAATGATGAGAGGAATGAAATATCCTTACTCCTTCATTTTATAAGCAACAACACCAAGTTCATTGTATACAAGTGGATCTGAAAGGCAAATTGCTTTTGCCTGCATGAAAAACTGGAAAACAGAGGGCGAATCAGAATGTTGACAAAGCATAACAAGAAACAGGTTGAAAAGTCTAAAAGGAATCAGGATTCCTTAAGACAAATGAGTGGAGTGAAATAATATTATGTTCAAAGTACATCCAACTTATACTCTTTTTGCAAGCAAGCGACAAACAATTCCCCAAATGGAAAAAGGAAATCATTCGTTTAAACTACAAGCAAGAATTTGAAGTTGATGCAACAGCTATCCTATCTGTTGGGAAAATCAGGAATAAATAACCGAATATTAATTTAGTCGGATCAATTCACATTTTACAAGTTTTAATTCTTTTATTTATTTGTACAATCAAAACCAAGATCAAACAATCAACAAATATAATACAACAATCATATAAATCAACACCAAAATTTTTACATGAAAAATCCAATGCGGGAAAAACCACGAGACCATAGTCCACCTAAAAACATTCACTATAAACAAATAATGGGTTTACAACTGCTTTTCCTTAAATTCAACTAAGGGCTACAACATACATATCATCAAGAACAACTTATTCTTGGAATACAACAAGATTAAAGAAAAAATATTTGAAAAAAATTCACAATATTGACAGTGCCATTTTCTGTCAAAATTGTCAACTTCTACACCACCACTCTTTGATCCAATCGTTCAGAATGAAAAGTAACATGTCTAAAAGCTGCTGTCAAAATCTCAGTCCGATCCAACAACGAGCGAACTGGAAATCGAGGAAAAAAGACAGATTGCTCTACTGCCTCTTCTTTCTTTCTTTCTTTCTCCCTTTTATTTTGCTTTCTTTTGTTCAACAATACTACTACCTCTACAGACCATTTAATTTAAAGAGGCAGCTCTTGACAATTAATATGGTGGTCCCACCATTGACACGACGAAAAGATTGATGTCTTCTCCCAAGTGCAGGAGTGTCGAAGTAATAAATAACCCGGCAAGACCGGGGTCGAACCACAGGGAGGTTATTGTACAAATTATAAATAACAACAACAACAATAATAACAATAACAATAATAATNATAATCTGATTGGAACCTCCTTTATGTTTGGTTTCCAATTGAACAATAAGAGTTTATACTATACTTGTTTGACATACCATTAGTGAAACCTTTAACCTTGATATTTGTTATTATCATTGTTTAATCTTTACTTTAATACTCTATCTCCAAGTTCTCATCATCATCATCTTCTTCTTCTCTTTCATTTCCTTTTCTTTACTTAGTTAACTTTTATCTTATTTATGTTCTAATCTTGTTTATTTATGTTTCTCTCTTTCATTATATTTAGCTAAGTTTATTATGTCAAGGTGGAAAGGTTACACTAATGGTGTAAGAATAAGTATAGTGTAAATTTAACATGGACTTTAATGTTTAATACTAACATGTTTTGTATTTGTTATCTTGCTCACTCCTTAATACTTTGCTTGTTAAATTACTAATATAGATTTATATTATATAACACTTTGTACAACAAATGCTTGACACTTTTATAGTTCATACTATATGGTATAACCGACACCTGAGCTATAAAAGGAACTTGATTTGTTGTTAATATAACTTATAATCATGAATACCTGACAAGATTTACAAGTATTAGCATTAATCGAATAAGATGATTAATGTAATCATGTTAACAATTTATAATCTGAATGGAACCTCCTTTGTGTGTGATTTCCATTTAAATAATAAGAGTTTATACTATATTTATTTGATATACTATTAATGGATCCTCTAACCTTGATATTTATTGTTATCATTATTTAATCCTTACATTAATCTTTCATCTCAAAGTTATGATCAACTTCTTCTTTTTTTTCTTCTTCTTCTTCTTCTTCTTCTTCTTCTTTCTTTTTATAATGATAATTATTATTCTTGTTGTTGTTGTTGTTGTTGTTGTTGTTGTTATTGTTGTTATTGTTACTACTGTTGTTGTTATTGTTATCTATAATTTATACAATTAATCTCCCTGTAGTTTGATCTCGGTCTTGCCAAGTTATATATTACTTCGACACTCCTGCACTTGGAAGAAAACATTAATTATTTAGTCGTGTCAGGCACCAAGTAAAACTTAACCTCATGTATTTAGTAGAGGTATGTACAACCATAGAGAAGATCATGACCTCCAAGCCAAGTTTGTATCTTTACCTAGAAAAGTCGAGGCACTAGAATTAAAAAAGAGTGGTCCATTAAAATCTATTTAAAACATTGTGTTTCAAATCTATGAAATAAATAATCATTCAACCAATGATTGTCCAACTTTGTCTTCTTTTAAGGAATGTCTTCATGAACAAGCTCATGCTTTAAATAATTTTCAAAGGCCCAATCATAACTCATACTCGCAAATATACAACCCTGGTTGAAGAAATCATCTAAATTTTAATTGGAAGAGTAAGAACATTAAAGCACAAAATTCACAATCACCGTTTCAAGCATATCATAATTTTTAAAATTTTCATAGATATGCACCTCCTTATGCTCCACCTCCTAGAAGAAATTGTGAGGAAACTTTATATGCATTCATTGAAAAATAAAAGACAATCAACACTCAACTTGCTCAGAGTATAACAAATTTTAAAGATACTCTTTCAAAATTGTCATCTGCTCTCAGTTTTCAAGAGAAAGGTTAGTTTTCATCTCAACCACAGCAAAATCCCAAGGGGCAATATAATGCAAATACAAGTAATTCTGGAAGTTAACACATGGATCAAGTCAAACTAGTTTTAGGAAAGAAAAAGAGTTTTTAGAATCAGCAAATCATCTTGGTAAGGTGCTAGCTGAGAGAAAGATTCATTTAATATATGAGAAATGCAGTCTTGGGATAATGGGAGGTGTGTCAATAGCTATATTTTGAGAAAGTAGTCAAGTCCCCAAAGCTTTAGCATAAGGGGCATCATTGGAAAAACAATTAAAAAAGAACTACAAGTCTCCACAATGTCTACTCGAATGAATGCAATGTTTAACTATGCTTATGCCTTTATTGCCCCATAAAATGGCCTAGACACATTGAAAGAGATCTTTCATATCTCCTTTTAGGCGCAACTTTACATTCACCATAAACTAATAAGTCTATTAAATGTTAATATTTATTATAATAAGTTGCTGTCATTTCTTGAACATGCTGTGAAACAAAAATTTCTAACATCTTTGACATGACAAATCATAATCTTTGCAGCTATTACTGAAAAATTGATTCACGAACTACAATCTTTCATTCCTGTAATTAATCCCTCCATGAGTCGTATAAATTGGTCATCTAAAGAAAGCCATAAAAAACTTAGATTGGATTTGAACTTTCATTTATGAATCTTTATGTCTTTTATTTTTATTATTATATTTTGTTATTTCTTATATTTGTTAAAGTGTGTTTCAGGTTTGTCAGTGTTTATTATTTCAAGTGATGTCTTTTATATTCTCTATCCTTTTATGTTAGGACATTGAAGACAATATCTCGTTTTGACTGAGGAGAGACAATAGTAGTTGATAAAAAAAATAACTAATTGTGTTTTCTATTTCATAAAACATGTGAAAAAATTTTGTTATTAGGATGCTAGAGTAAAGGAGTTCTTTTGTTAAAGTGACTCTTGAGACGTATCTTAGTAATCATTCTTAACGAGATATATCATAATACTTCTTTAAATATTCAAGTTTATAAACTCTCTCATTATTATCACTTAATTATGCTTATATACTCATTTAACATATATTCTTAAATCTTAATTTTCACATACGCACTTTAACATATGATTGTGGGTTGCACATTGGATTATTATATTGTTTATATTCTTTTGTTAAAGATAACAACTAAGAAAAAAAGATAGTATATAATTTGAAAAAAAAGAGCAAAAAAAATGATGATAATAAAAATATAGATAAGTTTGGTTTCACAGCCTCCCTAACCTAAGCAATTAAGCCCGAAGGAGTGTTTTAAGACCTAATACCCTAAAGTCAACTGATTTGGAAGCTATTGCCCAACCCTTGTTACATGAGTTGAGGAGAAAAACTTAAGAAAATCAAACATTACACTATCTATGTATCAGATCGGCAACCTGCGTTACTAAGCTCGTAGGGGTGTCTTAACACCTTTCTAATACCAACTAGTCTGGGAGTCATTAGTTGAAAGCTCGTTACATGGGTTAAAGATGCATTGTGTTTTAAGTTACATGTATATATTTAAAAAAAAATCCCAACCTAAGTAAGTTAACCAAACCATAAACATTAGAACAAAAATTTTATTTTCTTCTAAGTAAAGCCCCATAACTATATATTGAGCATAAAAGAAAGGTTTATTAACATCTTGTTTTGGAGGTATTGAGTAGATATATAAATTTAATGAGAGTTTGTTTACCTAGATAGATATATAAATTCCTTGCTCTATGGAATTTGTAAATTATTTTTCTATATTAAGACTTTGATTACTTGGGACTAATAATAAGCTGGTTGGGGAGTGTGATTACTATTTAAAAGTATATTTTTATCAAGGTTATATATCATTATTTTGCACTTAAAGTATCAATAACTCCTTAACTAAAGCATGTTTTATAGTAATATATCAAATAATATAAGATAACTTTAATTTATGGTAAATATTTATTTTAAATACAGGCCTATCACATAAATGAAAAGATTGATTGGTAAGTTTAAGAACTGAAATTGAAAGGATAGAGAGATGGTCAAACATTGTTTAGTAATCAAGTCATATTTGGAGCTGTAGATCTCGAATTTAGATCTACTTTATATGGATGGAAAGGTAAGAAATAGGCCTATAACTTTTATGGAATCCCAAGATTTAAAAAGGTCATTTTTACATCTAAATTGTAACAACAATAAAAAAAAATATGAATTTGTTCTACAACTCGAACATTGTTCAGTGTTTAGTCTATATCTGGAGTTCTAGAAGTCCAAATAACCTTCTTCCTTTTTTTCTGGAAAGCTGAGATAGTTTTCTCAAACTTCCATATGTCAAGTGATTCTAATTTTGATGTTATCAATAAAGTTTTGAGCAAACAAAAGAAGATAAAGAATGTCACTAAGTCAAAAGTTGGCGACCCACTCATCAATTAGTCATCAAATCAATAGTTTTAATTTTGGCTTATAAAAAGAGGCATTTTCTATGCATTCATGCATCTTGGTTTCCATATCAATGTCATACTCTTGCTTTCTCTCTTTGTATTTTTTTTATATTTTTAAGTTTTATTTTCATTAATATCTTGTTTATGCCTTTCATTTCATTTTCTTTACTTAGTTAACTTTTATCTTATTTATATTCTTATCTTATTTATTTATGTTTCTCTCTTTCATTATGTTTAGTTAAGTTTATTATGTCAAGGTGAAAAGATTACAATAATGATGTAAGAATAAGTATAGTGTAAACTTAACATAGAGTTTAACATTTGATACTAATATATTTTGTATTTGTTATATTGTTCATTCTTTAATACTTTGCTTGTTAAATTACTAATCTAGATTTATGTTGTATAACACTCGATACAACAAATGCTTGGCACTTTCATAGCTCATACTGTATGGTATAACCGACACCCGAGCAATGAAAGGAACTTGATTTGTTGTTAATATAGGTTATAATCATGAATGCTTGATAAAATTTACAAGTATTAATGTTATTCAAATAAAATAACTAATGTAATCATGTTAATAATTTATAATCTTATGGGAACCTCCTTTGTGTGTGGTTTCTAATTAAGTAATAAGAGTTTATACTATACTTGTTTGACATACTATTAGTGGATCCTCTAACCTTGATATTTATTGTTATCATTATTTAATCCTTATGTTAATCTTTCATCTCAAAGTTCTTATCAACTTCTTTTTCTTCTTCTTTTTTATTGTTACTACTACTACTACTATTAATACTACTACTACTACCGTTATTACTATTATTATTGTTGTTGTTGTTGTTATTGTTGTTGTTGTATTATTGTTATTTATAATTTATACAATTAACCTCTCTGTGGTTCAACTCAGATTTTGCTGGGTTATTTATTACTTTGACACTTTTGCACTTAGAAAAAGACATCAATCTTTTAGTCGTATTAATAAAAGACATCATTTCCTTTCCACATTCTATCTGGAACATCTAAATCAAGAGAAACTAATGGAAAAAGGTTGATCATAGCAACTGTAGTCTTTGTTACCTCACCCTAAAAGGATTTAAACAGCTTTGCATAAGCAAGCATACATCTAATTCTTTCAACAATGATTCTGTTTATTCTCTCTGTCACTCCATTATGTTGTGGAGTCTTAGGAACTGTATTCTTTAACTTGATACATGTTCCTCACAGTACTTCTCAAAAGGACCTCTATATTCACCATTATTGTTAGCTCGAAAACATTTTAGTTTTCTACTAGTTTCTATTTAAACTCTAGCATGGAAATTCTTAAAGATATCAAGCACCTGATCTTTGGATTTTAAACAAGTTACACAAATTTTTCTAAAATGATCATCAATGAAACTAACAAAGTACAATGCATCCTAAAAGACTTATCAATTATAAAGCAAACATCAGTATAAATTAAATCAAGAATATGTGATCTTCTATAGAAAGATGATCTTTAAAATGCAACTCTATATTTTTTACCTACTAAAGAATGAATACATGTGTTCAAGTTCATATCTTTTAATGTAATGTAGCTCTTCTTGGCAAGGATGGTAAGCCTTTCTCACTAAAATGTCCACGTTGTTTATGCCATAAATCAGTAGAGCAATCTTTAATTGCATTCATCTCCACTTTGATCACCTTGTCTTGTGACATGTAAAAACTCATCTTTTTTCCTTTGGTAATAATTAAGGAATTTCTAGAAAGCTTCCATTTACCATTTGCAAAGTAATTGTGATAGTCTTCTTCATCAAGAGTACCTGTAGAGATCAAGTGTAGGCACATATCAGGCACATGCCTAACATCTTTGAGTAACAACTTACACCTAGTATTGGTTTCCAACCAAATATCTCCAATGCCCACAACACTAGCCATTCTTTAATTTCTCATCCTAACTTGACCAAAGTCACCAGCAGTGTAGGATGTGTAAAATTCACATTGGGGTGTAACATGATAAAAAACTGCTAAATCTGCAACCTAGGTGGTATCTTGATATGCAAGATTAACACAACTATCATCACAAACAATGGCAACATCACCAATAAATACAACTGTAGTTGTACCATTCTTTTCATTCTTGTCTTTATCTTTACCCTTTTTATCTATTTTATACTTTCTACAATCTTTTTTAATATGCCCTAGCTTATCACATTAATAACACTTAAAAACCTTTCTTGACTGAGATCTTTTTCTTGGCTTTCATTTGCCTTTTCTATTACTAGATTCTCTATCTTGCTTGCTATGAGAGAACCTACTTTAACTTCTCCCTCGACTTTCTATAACAAATGCATGAGACTCAAAAGTGCTTATTCCTTTTTTCTCTTTTTTTTCCTTTACTTTCTTCAAAGTGATATTTCCATTCAGAGTAGAATTGCTAAGTGACACCATCAAAGTCTCCCCCAACTATCTAGCAATGAACTCAGTGGGATTAGTGCTTATATCTCATCGGTAAACTCAAGATTCATCAATCATAGCTAATTTAAAAACCTTTGGAATTCATTTATATGTACGAAGCATCGTCATCATCTTTGTACTTCAAATTCACAAGGTCTCTAATTACAAAAATCTTGTTTTGTACACTCTTCTTAGCAAAGGTTTCTTTCAACATTTTTTAAACTGTATAACAGTCATGTTCTTAAGCAATATGATTAATGGACTTATAAGATACTCATTTTATAACATAAGCAGTTACCTTTCTATTAAGCCCATTTCATTTTGCCTCATCCATCTCATGAGGCTTTATTCTTTTGCACTTAAGTGGCAAAGCCAGATAATTACAATATAAGTGATCCTGCATCATTGTTTTCCATATAAAATAATTAGAGGAAGTGAGCTTTATTATGCTCGAATCTTCCTTTTCCATTTTAACTGCATAAGAAATCCAATCTATACAACTAGTGCTCTGATACCACTTTGTTGGGAAAACCAAGAACAAATAATTGAACATCAATCTAGCTTAATCAATTCACAAGTTCCAATTCTTTTTTCTTTTTATGCAATCAAATTCAAGATCAAACAATCAACAAATATAATACAACAATCACACAAAAACACTAAGACTTTTATGTGAAAAACCCAATATAGGAAAAACCATGAGACCTTAATCCATCTAAAAATTTCCATTATCAATAAATAATGGGTTCACAACTGTTGTTTTTTATATTCAACTAAGGGCTACAACATACATATTATCAAGATCAACTTATTTTTGGAATACAACAAGATTAAAGAAAAAATATTTTTGCTCTACTGCCTTTTCTTCCTTTCTTTCTCTTTTTTCTTTTGCTTTTTTTGTTCAACAATGCTACTACCTCTACAAACCATTTAATTTAAAGAGACACCTCTTGACAATTAATGTAATGGTCTCACCATCACATGATACAAGACCACACACAAAACTACCAAAGGTTCAAACTTCAAATCTAGCATTCTTAAACTAAAACATTACAAAACCAAAGCCCTCATTTTCATTTTTATTAAAAACTAAAGCATAGTTTTCTCAAGCATCAAGCAAGAATCATGCAACACCATTGGTTAATTGTGTTACTAAAAATTAATTTTTATCAATTTTTCAAATTGAAACTAAAAATAGCAATTGAACATTTGTTCATAAGATAAAACATAAAATAAATCACCAGTTAGTGGTTTTTCGATGGATAGTTTCTATCCATATATCAATATGTAAAATACATGCTAATGGAATAGTATAGTAAATACTAACAAAATATTTCATTGATAAAACTGTTAAATTTAGTGTTGTGTTATTTTTTTCTTAATTCTCTTATTAGACTCTATCATCTTGCATCTCTTTCTTTTTTCTTTTTTTAATTTGGATATCACTTGTATATCCACACTCTCATCTATATACATGTTTTAATTTCTCAAATGCCCCCACTAGAATTTCTCCATTCTCAAATGCAATCATCGATTGTAGACGCTTCTCCATATCATTAAAACGATAATTTATGCTTGCAGCGAGCGTCTTGCTACATGGATAATATATATGTAGACCACTTACACTTCAACAAAATAAACACGAGCTTCTTTGAACAAAAGTTCTTTTTAGTTTTGGTCTCAATTCAACACTAAATAAGTACCGAATTAATTGAATACTTATGCTAGAAATTCTCTAATTTAATTTATCATTTTCATAAATATAATTAATAACTCGAAGTTTAATTTGAATTTTATTAATTTTAATAAAATATTAAAATAAAATATAAATATAAAAAGAATTTATAATCATTTGATTAAGATCAATCTAAACCAGGCCATCGATTTAATATGATAATTTTTAAACAACTTACTAAAAACACAAAACAGTCGATAAGAATTGTCAGTACCAGTTTTATGTTTTACTGATGTGGAGAAGGGCCGACAATTGATGCTTGCAGCTGACAATTCTTACTGCACGCCATCTTTTATTCCTGTTTAACGGATATATATATATATATATATATATATCGTTTACGTCTAGCAAGGTTGAAAATTGACTAGCTTTGTTGGTGTAATTTCTTTTGTTGATTTCAAGTTGCCTCCTGGATATTAGTTGGCTATTATTTCTAGAATGAAAAAATTAAAACAATAAAAATAGAAATGTGTTTGGTTAAAGAGATGAAGATGTAAAAATATTTTTTTTTAGTTTTTTTTAAATAAATATGTTCATAGGAGATTTTTTTTTCATCTTTTTTATTCTGAAATATTAATCAAACATTATATTACTATATTTCAATTTCATGAGTGTTATCATGGGACCTAGCTTTGAGAATTAGACCAATAAAGTTGTTAATGGCATTGCATTGCCTAGAAGCACTTCTTTCACGAGGATGGTTAAATGTTTATCTAATAAACTAACAAGAATTTAGTAGTATTTGGTAAGGCGCACCCAATTCAGGATTATTAATTAATATCATCAAGCCAAAGATCACTTGCAATCAAGATCTCTGGGGTCCATGCCAGATTTTCTATGTCATTCTATTTATCTATGACCGCTGGACTTTTCTAATAAGGCGAGCTCTTCTGCAATCAATCTCCTTTCGTTTAGTTTATTTTTCCATCTTCCCTCACTGCCCAATTTTACGTAAGGGCTTACGTAGAGTCAAGGAAAATGAGGCACAAGTTAGCCATAAAGTCTCACCACATACATTCAGGCACTCGGTTGAACTTTAGATCCTGATAGTATTAGTTAAATGGTGTGCATAGAACACAATTGCTATTCAAATTTGTCGTCTAATCACACTATTATTTACTCGTAAATTATCGGATGTTAGATTTATTTTATCCGACATCCGAAGACGACTTATATCGGAATGATAAAATTAATATTTTGGTAACTTACAGAGAAGATTGCAATAATGAGATTTAAAAAAAAAAGACTTTATATGGAATATAAGATGGTTTTTTATAAATGGCATGTTTGTTTAATTTTTTATTTCAAAAATATGTAAAAAAAATTAATTTTTTTATTTAAATTAATATTTTTTAGTGTTTTCATGTTATTTTAATGTATGAATGTCAAAAATTATTTTTAAAAAATAAAAAATATATGTTATTTTAATATTTTCAAACAAAAATTATTTTGAAAAATAACTACTATCACCTTACTAAACACACTTAAAAACAAACCCAATAAAATGGTTAATAAACTTATAATTTTCGCCTGAATTAGGTCTCATATTCAAGTCTTAAGAGGCCAGCTATGTAAATTTATTTCCGTTGAGCCTCTCTATGAACCAAACAAAAGAAGAACAAACAAAATTAAACTTTAGTGGTTATCATGTGCACCAGGCAGAAGAAACAATTGTCTTTTATATATGGGGCCATCTCCAGCCCTATATAGAAGCTCAGAAAATTAAACCTTAGTAGTATACCATGCGGGGAAGTTTATATGGCTACTGAAGAAGCATGTACGATTATAAAAGTAGGAGATAAATACAGATCTTTCTTGCATGAAGACACCGAGAATACCACACAGTGGAGGCATGGTGGCCCTCCCAACTTCGATACAGTAAATCAGCTCTTTGAAGAAGGCCAAACTAAGGTCCTCAACCATCTTTATAGCCCTAGGGCATCTGCTTTATGTTTATACACACACACACACACCAACCTTGAATATTTTAGGGTCTCATTTTCTGTGTTTAATATATGGTTTGAAGGAATGGCCAAAGGGATCGCTAGAAGAAGTAGTGCAAAATGCTATAAAGACATGGGATATGGAAATCGAACACAAGACTCGCGTACAGGACATTAAGACCATCAACCCTGACACGTTCAAGCTCATTGTTAATGGTTCGTTAAACTAGAACTCAATTTGGTTTCTTATTAAATTATTCTTATATTTGATTTAAGCTATCAAATATAATTGCAAAGGTTATAATTTAAGCAATGTAAATTTTTTTACTCTATGATAGGAAGAGAGGGAATAGCAGTAGAAGAGATAATTAGGATTGGGAGCTACAATGCTTTGTTGAAGAATACTCTGCCAAAGGAATTTCAATACTACAAAGCAGATGATGAAACCTTTGAATCATCCCATGATGCCTTTCGATCTGCTTTGCCTCAAGGGTTTGCATGGGAAGTGCTGAGTGTATATTCAGGACCTCCTGTGATTTCTTTCAAATTCAGACATTGGGGTTTCTTTGAAGGACCTTTCAAAGGCCATGCTCCTAACGGAGAAAAGGTTGAGTTCTATGGCTCAGGAATCCTCAAGGTATGCTGTACAAAAATTCTAAACATCACTATGAACCACTAGCTTTCGACTATTATCCCAACTTGCCTGCTTGTCATATTAATCAAGCTCACCAGGCTAATCTTTTTGTTCATGTAATCGCACCTGGCAGCTAAATTAGTGATTTCATTTTGGACATGAAATGTAAAGCTGAGATACCTCAGAACATACATAAATTACAGGAACAACTTCATTGAAATATATATATATATATATATATATATATATAAATTGTGTAAGAAAAGTAAACGGGGTTAATTATGCTGGTGATCATTCACAACAGGTGGATGAATCTATGAGGGCAGAAGATGTGGAGATTTACTATGACCCAGCAGAGTTAATAGGAGAGCTGCTAAAAGGGCCGCTGATCTCAGCATCCCATTCAGAACCAGAAGACAACACTGTCAACACTGCAACAGCATCACATGGCTGTCCATTTTCCAAATAAAAGTAACTGAACATGAGAAGACATTGTACTACTGCTAGCTATTGTTTTGTTACTCTTGTTTGTACGATGAATCAATCCATATGTTTGCTTTTATTACCATTTTATCTAAGTTACACTGTCTATTCTCGTCTGATCATGATGTAAGAATCTAAAATAATTCATCATGTACCCCCTTGTTTTCTTTATCGGCAGATCGGATCAGAGCCCTCTATCTAGATCACTTCCAGAGATGACTTCAAGTTTCTTATGAAAAAATAAGTACAAAATATCTCTATATTCGTAATTCAACTATAGCATAAATTAGATTTAATCAAAGCTGATTATTTTTTTTATTTTTTCTGGGTGAAATCAAGAATAGATATATAATAAAGAAAGAAAACCTAATAAGTGTGGAGAGTTTTAGCTAAATAGATTGTAGCCTAGGCATCAGCTTTATTACAAGAAAAAAATACAAGAAAATATAAGACCCTGTTATTAAAGCAAACAATACAAAACCATATGAAATCAGAACTTAAGTAGATCAAGTTGAAATACATTCGTGATTCCTGTATAGATCAACACTTATATACTAAAAAGAAGAGTTTAAATTCCTTATCCACCCTGCAACAAAGTGAAACAAAAGCCATTGGATATCTTCCTAGATTGGCTTTTTTTCCTTAAATATTAAGGTGTTTCTCGCATTCCATATAATCCAAATAATAATAAACATAAAGCCCCACAAACAGATCTTTCAAATTTATAATGGTTGCTCTGCAAAAGACCTAGCCATTGACATTGAAGGTCATCAAAGGCATACGGCATTACCCAGCTCAGACCTCTCCAAGCTATAATTTTGTTCTATAATTTCCAAATCACGAGGCAATGCATGAGGATGTGGGAGACAGTTTCTAAATGTTGCTCACAAAAAAGACATCAGTTGTACTAAAGGCTTAAAATGTGTCTTTTCACTAGGAAGGCTCTTATGCAAAGGCCTTTATTTAAGGCCAGCCATAAAGTTATTTTTGTTTTTGGAGGGCACATAGATTTCCAAACATCTGTGACATAAGTTGTAGACCTAGCATACCTGATCCTTTCAAGGGCAAACATACAAGAGTTTACGGTATAGTGATTAGTACTCAAAAGTGCATTTTTATCATGGTTTTATATCATCATTTTGCACTTAAAGTATCAATAACTCCTTAACTAAAGTACGTTTTATAATGATCTATCTAATAATATAAGATACCTTTAATTTGTGGTAAATGTCCATTTTAAATGCAGGCCTATCACATAAATGAAAGGATTGATTGATGACTTTAAGAATTTCAATTGCAAAGGCAAAAAGATGATCAAACTTAGAAAAGAGATGTCGGTGCAATCCGAACCGGAACATTGTTCGGTAATTGGGTCATATCTGGAGCTATAGATCTGAGATTTAGGTCTACTTTCTATGGATGGAAAGGTAAGACATAGGC
>SRLM01013889.1:5481-17148 GCA_015708895.1 Populus ilicifolia
AATGCTAATACTTGTAAATTTCGTCAAGCATTCATGATTATAACTTATGTTAACAACAAATCAAGTTCCATTCATAGCTCATGTGTTAGTTATACCATACATTATGAGCTATGAAAGTGCCAAGCATTTGTTGTACCAATTGTTATACAACATAAATCAAGATTAGTCATTTAACAAGCAAAGTATTAAAGAGTGAACAAGATAACAAATATAAAACATGTTAGTATTAAATATTAAAATCCATATTAAGTTTATACCATACTTATTCTTACACCATTAGTGTAACCTTTTCACCTTGACATAATTAAGTTAGCTAGACATAATGGAAGAAAGAAAAATAGATAAACAAAATAAGAACATAAAAGTTAACTAAAGAAAGGAAAGGAAATGAAAGGCATAAACTTGATATTAATGAAAACAAAGCATAAAGAATACAAAGAGAGAAAACAAGAGCATGATCTTGATCTCGACACCAAGATGCCTAAATGCATGGTAAGTGCCTCCTTTTATAGGCCAAAATTGGAAACTATTGATTTGATGACTAATTGATGAGTAGATGGCCAACTCTTGACTTGGTGACAATCCTTATCTTCTCTTGTCTGCCCAAAACGTCATTGATGATGTCAAAATTAGAGCCACTTAAAAACATGAAAGTTCTAGGCAATTGTCTCAGCTTTCTTATGTAAACAATTCAGCTCATTTCGACTTCTAAAACTCCAGATATGGCCAAAATACTGAACAGTGCTCGGGCTGGAGGATAGATTCAGGCTTCTTTGTTGTTGCAATAAATTGGACTTGAAAATGGCCTTTTTAGATCTTGGGCTTCATAGGAAAGTTGTAAGCCTATGTCTTACCTTTCCATCCATATAAAGTAGGCCTAAATCTGAGATTTATAGCTCCAGATATGACCCAATTACCGAATAGTGCTCCGGTTTAGATTGCACCGACATCTCTTTTCTAAGTTTGATCATCGTTTTGCCTTTGCAATTGAAGTTCTTAAAGTCATCAATCAATCCTTTCATTTATGTGATAGGCCTGCATTTAAAATGGACATTTACCACAAATTAAAGGTATCTTATATTATTAGATAGATTATTATAAAACATACTTTAGTTAAGGAGTTATTGATACTTCAAGTGCAAAATGATGATATAAAACCATGATAAAAATGCACTTTTGAGTACTAATCATAAATGTTATTAGGTATTTATGATTATAACTTATGTTAACAACAAATCAAGTTCCTTTCATAGCATAAAAGTCAGTTATACCATACCGTTAGGCTATGAAAATGATAAATATTTGTTATACCAAGTGTTATACAATATAAATCCAAATTAACGATTTAACAAGTAAAGTATTAAGAATGAACAAGATAACAAATACAAAACATGTTAGTATCAAACATTAACGTCTATGTTGAGTTTACACCATACTTATTCTTACACCATTAGTGTAACCTTTTTACATTGACATAATAAACTTAGCTAAACATAATGGAAAAAAGAAACATAAATAAACAAGATAAGAACATAAATAAGATATAAGTTAACTAAGTAAAGGAAAAGAAATGAAATAAAAAGCATAAACAAGAGATTAATGAAAGCAAAACTTAAGTATTATAAAAATATAAAGAAAGAGAGTAGGAACTTGATCTTGATCTGAAAACCAAGATGTCTAAATGCATGGAAAATACCTTCTTTTATAAGCCAAAATTGAGAATTATTAATTTGTTGACTAATTATTGAGTGGGTGACCATATCTTGACTTGGTGATAATCTTTATCTTCTTGTTTGAACAAAATATCATTGTTAATATTAGAATTTAAATAAACTTGAATCATGAAAGTTCTAGGAAATTGTCTCAGCTCCAACAAAAAAAAATTGAGGTCATTTGGACTCCTAGAACATAAAATATGGTCTAAATATTGAACAATGTCTGAGCTGGAGGGTAGATTCTAACTTCTTCATTGTTGCTAAAATTTAGATTTTCAAAAGCCAGAGTTGAGTTTTTCATTTCCATAAATATTTTAGGCCTATATCTTAGCTTTCTATCCATACAAACCAATTTAAAATTCAAAATCTACAACTTTAGATATGACCTAATGACTGAATAGTGTTCCAGTTTGGATTGAAACAACATCTCTTTTCTAAGCTTCACCCTTCCTTTATCTTCTCAATTTCAGTAGTTGAACTCATCAATCAATCCTTTGATTTATGTGATAGGCTTGCATTTAAGATGGACATTTACCATAAATTAAATGTATCTTATAATATTAGACTTGTTATTATAAATCATGCTTTAGTTAAAGAGTTATTGATACTTCAAGTGCAAAATACTAATATGAAATCTTAATAAAAATATACTTTTAAGTACTAATCAATCATCATCTTTATTATTATTTATAATTTATATAGTTAACCTTCCTATGGTTTGACCCCAAACTTGTCAGGTTATTTATTACTTTGACACTTCTACATTTGAAAGAAGATATTAATCTTTTGGTCATGTCACTTATATTATCAGACTTGTTATTATAAAATAAGCTCTAGTTAAGGAATTATACTTCGAGTGTAAAATGGTGATATAAAACCTTAATAAAAATACACTTTTAAGTACTCATCACACCCCCAACCAACTTTTTACTAGCTTTTAGTAATCAAATCTTTAAAATAGAAAAACAATTTACAAGTTACATAAAGCAAAGTATTCATCATTCAACTTTCATTAATCGATCCAAATAAAAAAACTCTTATTAAATTTATATATCTACTTCATATTGTTGAAAAAAGATATTAATAAACCTTTTTTTTTGTGCTCAGTGTATGAAAACATAGATGATGAGGCTTTTAATGGAAGAAAACAATACCATATTCTATTGTTTTTCCAAGGTTAATCTCCTTAGGTTGAGATTATTATCTTTATTTTTCTTTTTTCTTAATATATATAGATATAAGTTAAAACACAATGTATCTTTAACTCATATAACAAACTTTCGGCTAATGACTCTGACACAACCAAAAGATTGATGTCTTCTTTCAATTGTAGAAGTGTCGAAGCAATAAATAACCTAGCAAGACCAAGGTCGAACCATAAGAACGTTAATTGTATAAATTATAAACAATAATAGTAATAGTAATAGTAATAATAATAAAGTAATAGTAATAGTAGTAGTAGTAATAAATAAGAAAAAGAAGAAGAAGAAATTGACAAGAATTTTATGATGGAAGATCAATGTGAGGATCAAACAATGATAAGAACAAATGTTAAGGTTATGAGATCCATTAACGTTATTTCAAACAAGTATAGTATAAACTCTTTTTATTACTCAATTGGAAACCACACATAAAGAATATTCCAATCAAATTATATGTTATTAACATAATTAAATTAGTTATCTTATTTGAATAATGCTAATACTTATAAATATTGTCAGGAATTCATGACTATAATTTATGTTAACAACAAATCAAGTTCTTTTTACAACACAAGTGTCGGTTAGACCATACGGTTGAGCTGTGAAAGTGCTAAGTATTTGTCATACCAAGTGTTATACAACACTAATCTAGACTAATCATTTAACAAGCAAAGTATTAAAAGTAAACAAGATAACAAATACAAAATAGTTTAGTATCAAATATTAAAGTCCATATTGAGTTTACACTATACTTATTTTGACACCATCAACGTAACATTTTCACCTTGACATAATAAATTTAACTAAACATAATAAAAGAGAGAAATATAAATAAATAAGATAAAAACATAAATAAGATAAAAGTTAACTAAGTAAAGGAAAGGAAATGAAAAGTATAAACAAGAGTTTAATATAAGTAAAACTTAAGCATTATAATAAAAAGAGAGTAAGAACGTGATCTTAATCTGAAAACCAAGATGTCTAAATACATGGTAAATGCCTCTTTTTATAGGCCAAAATTGAGAACTATTGATTTGATGACTAATTATTGAGTGGGTAACCACATCTTGACTTGGTGACAATTCTTATCTTCTTTTCTGCCAAAAATATCATTGCTAACGTTAGCATTCAAACAAACTTAAGTCATGAAAGTTCTATAAAATTATCTCAGTTTTTTCCAAAAAAAAAACAAATGAAGGTCATTTGAACTTTTAGAACTCAAGATATAGGTTGGACACTAAATAGTGTCTAAGCTATAGGATAGATTCGAACTTTTACGTTGTTGCTAAGATTTAGACTTCTAAATACCAAAATTAAGTCTTGCCTTCCTGATGAAAGTTTTACACCTATATTTTAGATTTCTATCCATATAAAGTAAATGTAAATCCAAGTTTTATAACTCTAGTTATGATCCAATTACCGAACAATATTTCAATTTGGATTAAACCAGCATCTCTTTTATAAGCTTCACCCTTTTTCTGTACTTTCCATTTTAGTACTTCAACTCATCAATCACTCCTTTCATTTATCTGATAATCTTGCATTTAGGATGAACATTTGTCATAAATTAAAGTATCTTATAATATCAGTCTTATTATTATAAAACATGATTTAGTTATGGAGTTATTGATACTTCAAGTGCAAAATGATGATATAAAACCTTGAAAACAATGCACTTTTAATTACTAATCAAACCCCCCAAATTAACTTATTACTAGTCCCTAATAATCAAAGCGTTAAAATAGAAAAAGAATTTGTAAATTTTATAAAGCAAGACATTCATCATTCAACTTCCATTAATTTATCCAGCTAAATAAACTCTCATTAAATTTATATATCTGCTCAATACCTTTTAACAAGATATTAATAAACCTTCTTTTTGAGCTCAATATATCAACACATAATTATAGGGCTTTACTTGGAAGAAAACAAAGTTTTTGTTCTAATGTTTAAGGTTAACTTGGGTTGGGGCTGTTATATTTTTCATTTTTTTTATTAATATACATATGACTTAAAAATACAGTGCATCTTTAACTCATGTAATGAGCTTTCACCTAATGACTCCCAAACTAGTTGGTCTTAGCGCATTAGGTATTGAGACACCCTCTGAACTTAGTAACTCAGGTTGTAGATATTGATACATAGATAATGCAATGTTTGATTCTCTTAAACTTTTCTCCTCAACCTATGTAACAAGTGTTGGGCCAACAGCTTCCAAGTCAGTTGACTTTAGGGTATTAGATGTTAAAACACCCCTTCAAACTTAATTGCTTAGGTTAGAAAGGTTATAAACCAAACTTATCTATGCTTTTATTATCATTATTCTTTTTAGTTCTTTTTTTTTAGTTTTTACAATTTATATACTATCTATTTCTCTTAGTTGTTACCTTTAACAAAAGAACATATATCATCTAATAATGCAATATATAACTCATAATCATATGTTAAAGTATGTGTATAAAAATAAAGGTTTAAGAATACTTATTAAATGAGTATATGAGTAGAATTACATGATAACATTGCGGTGAGAGTTTGTAAATTTGAATATTTCAAGAAGTATTCTGATAGACCTTGTTAAGAATGTTTGTTAAGATGTGTCTCAAGAGTCACTTTAACAAAAGAACTCTTTTACTTTGTCATCCTAGTAACAATAGTTTTGCAAGTGGTTTATGAAATAGAAAACATAGTTAGTTAATAATTTGTTTTTTAATATCAACTACTACCATTTCTCCTAAACCAAAACAAGGTATTGTTCTTTATGTCCCAAGGTTGAAAGATAGAGAATAGAAGACATCACTTGAAACACCGAACACTGACAAATCTAAAACACACTTAAACAAATATAAGAATTAACAAAATAAAATAATATACTATAAGAAAATCAAAAGACATAAGGATTCATAAAAGAAGGCTTAAATCTAATATAAGCTTTTTACGGCTTTTCTTAGTTGACCAATTTATGTGACTCATGAAGGAATCAATTAGAGAAGTGAAAGATTGTAGTTGGTTAATCAATTGTTCAGTAGTAGCAGCAAAAATTATGATTTGTCATGCCGAAAATATTATAAATTCCTGTTCCATGGCATAATCAAGAAAAGACAATAATTTATCATAAAAACCATTCACATTTAACAAACTAATGGGTTTATAATGAATGTGTAGTTGAGGCAAAGAGGAAATATAAAAGCTATCTTTTAATGTGCCAAGACCACTAGCAAGACAATGAAGGCATCAAAGTGTTTAAACATTACATTCATTCGATCAGAAATTGTGGAGACCTGTAGTTTTAATGGGTTTATAAACATTATTTTTTTTTAATGATGTCCCCATTTGCTAAAGCTTTGGGGATAACACCCAAAACTTGACTACCACCTAAAAATATAACTATTAACACTCCTCCCATTAACCCAAGACTGTCTCCCCCATAGACTAAATGAATCTTTCTCTCAGCTAGTACCTGATCAAGTTGATTTGTTGATTCTAAAAACTTTTTTTTCTTCTTAGGATTGGATCCATAAAAAACACAAATATTTCTTATATGATGACTTGAGGAATTTGTCATTTCTACACATTTTTATATCTGTTGAATGTATAAGTTGAGTAAAAATGAAGGGAAGGAAAGGAAGATTTTACAGATAAGAAATTGAAAATGTAATCATACCACCTATATATAGGCTAGCTAGAGTTTCACTCTCATTATTTATTTATATTATATTTTAAAAAAGCATGTGTATGTATAAGTAGTTGTGATTATGGCTCACACCTTCCTTTGGTTTTATATCTATAAACAACTTCAACGCCCTCTATGGATTGGGGATAGGCTTCCCGTCCAGTTTTTTTAAAAACCAACAAACATGGTCTTTTTTAGTTAGATTCCCAAGACTAAGTTGATCATGTTCTTTATAGAATTGTAGCCATAAATCATGAATTGCATGATGCACATCTTTGTTAAGATGCGTTCAAGAGTAAACAGAAGATTATCTAAAGACCCTTAGTATATTTATGACAAACTTTTAGTCATTTTGCACTATGTTTCTTTGCAAAAGTACTTTTATCTATTTTAAACATGTGTAAAATGAAGGAATTGGACTCACCTAATAATTGAGCCTTTGCTTCAATCAACTAGCGAATATATTCAGGAATCCCATGATTCATTAATAACTTCAATCTTGCATATTTAGCATGATAAAATTTTGAAATCGCATTCTAAGGTAGAGCGGGAAAATACTTTTTCAATTTTTCAAGATTGGTGTCCATTTTCAAATGAGAATTAAAAAAGAGATTCAAAGAAGTGGGAAATAGCAAAGAATTGCACAAATATATACACAAATATCAGTTATTATGGAAAACCGAAAGAATCAACTTAAGTCATGGAGTATTGTTATCCATCATTTGACCAGGAAGAGAGAGACTAGGAAAATAAAAGCTTCACCAAAATAAAATACAAAACCATGTGAGAAAAAAAATAATCAATCTTTATATAGAGGATCACTCAATTCAGTAGAGTTATTTTCAACTGAAAAATTATTAAAGTAAACTTTCAAAAGATATTCATTTGTCTTGAAAACAATGTCATTCTTTAGATTATTGTTATCACAGAGCCCATATGGATACACATGTTTCACAATAAAAGGACCACTCAATCTTAATCTTAGTTTTCTAGAAAATAAATGGAGTTGAGAATTATAAAGTAAGACTTTTTAACCAACATTAAATGTTTTTCTCAATATTTTCTTGCTATGAAACTCTTTTATTCTTACTTCATGAATTTTTGAATTTTCATATGCATCATTTCTTATTTCTTTAAGCTCATTTATTTGTAATTTTTATAGTTGACTAGCATTATCTAGATTTGAATTGAAAACTTTAATAGCCCAACAAGCTTTATGTTCAAGTTCCACAGGCAAGTGACAAAGTTTTTCATAGACTAGTCTATAAGGTGACATATCTAATGATGTTTTATAAGCAGTTCGATAAGTCCAAAATGCATCATTAACTCTTAAAGACTAGTATTTCTTATTAGGGTTCACTATTTTCTTCAAGATCTGTTTAATCTCATATCAGTACTTAAAAATGCATTTTTATGAAGGTTTTATATCATTATTTTGCACTTGAAGTATCAATAACTCCTTAACTAAAGTATGTTTTATATAACATATCTAATAATATAAGATACCTTTAATTTATGGTAAATATTTATTTTAAATGCAGGTCTATCATATAAATGAAAGGATTGATTGATGAGTTTAAGAATTGAAATTGAAAGGACAAAGAGAAGCTGGTGCAGTGCAAACTAGAACATTGCTTGGTAATTGGGTTATATCTAGAGCTGTAGATCTCAGATTTAGGTCTACTTTATATGGATGGAAAGGTATGACATAAACCTACAACTTTTATGAAAGCCTAAGATTTAAAAAGGCCATTTTCAAGTCTAAATTATAGCAACAACAAAGAAGTCTCAATTTGTCATGTGGCCCATATCTAGATTTGTAGAAGTCAAAATGACCTCTATTTTTTCTTGGAAATCTAAAATAATTTTTTACAACTTTCATGTTTTCAAGTTGTTCCAATTCTGACATTATCAATGACGTTTTGGGTAAAGAAAAAAAGATAAGGATTATTACTAAGTCGAGAGTTAGTCACCCACTCATCAATTAGTCATCAAATCAATAGTTTCTAATTTTGGCCTATAAGAGGTGGCATTTGCCATGCATTTAGGCATCTTGGTTTTCAGATCAAGACCATGCTCTTACTTTCTCTCTTTGTATTTTTATAATGTTTAAGTTTTACTTTCATTAATATCTTATTTATGTCTTTCAATTCCTTTCCTTCACTTGATTATTATGTCAAGGTGAAAAGGTTACACTAATGGTTTAAGAATAAGTATAGTGTAAACTTTAATATTTGGTACTAACATGTTTTGTATTTGTTATCTTGTTCACTCTTTAATACCTTGCTTCTTAAATGACTAATTTAGATTTATGTTGTATAACACTTGGTACAACAAATGCTTGGCACTTTCATAGCTCATAATGTATGGTATAACCGACACCTGAGCTATGAAAGGAACTTGATTTGTTGTTAACATAAGTTATAATCATAAATGTCTAACAACATTTACAAGTATTAGCATTATTCAAATAAGATAACTAATGTAATCATGTTAACAATTTCTAATCTGATTGGAACCTCTTTTGTGTATGGTTTTCAATTGAGTAATAAGAGTTTATACTAGTTTGACATATCATTAGTGGATCCTCTAACCTTGATATTTGTTATTATCATTGTCTAATCCTTACATTGATCTTCCATTTTAAAGTTCTCATCAACTTATTCTTCTTCTTTATTACCATTACTATTACTATTATTATTGTTGTTATTATTTATAATTGTTGTTTATAATTTATACAATTAACATTCATGTGGTTTGACCCCAGTCTTACCGAGTTATTTATTACTTTGACACTCTTGCACTTGGAAGAAGACATCAATCTTTTGGTCATGTCAATCTCCCTATTTGCAAGCTCTACTTTTCCACTTGTTTAAGGGTGATAAGGGGTGGCAACTTTGTGTGTGATTTTATATTTTTTCGTTAAAAACTCGAATGACTTCTTGTAAAAATATGTTCCACCATCACTTATCATAGCTTGAGGGATTCCAAATGAACTCAAGATATTTTATTTCAAAAACATTATAACTATTTTATGATCATTGTTTTGACTTGAAATTGGCTTTATCCATTTTAAACTATAATCTACTGTTACTAATATGTACAAAAAACCAAATGATTGAGGAAATGGACCTATAAAATCTATACCCCAACAGTCAAAGATTTCAATGACAATAATAGGATTTCAAAGTATCATATATGATGTTTTGATATAGATCCCAACTTTTAATAATTTTTACAAGTTTTGCAGAATGTATATGAGTCCTTGAACAAAGTGGGCTAGTAAAATCCACTTTGTAAGATTTTTACAGTTGTCTTTCTTGATGAGAAATGGTCACCACATGTCTTAGAATGACAAAATTTAATGACACTACTCACCTCATTGTCAAGAATGCATCTTCAATATATTTGATTAGGATAATATTGGAATAAATAAGGGTCATCCTAGTAAAAGTTTTTCACTTTATTCAAGAACTGTCTTTTTATCTTGGGTACTCCAATAAGTTGTCAATTGTCCTGAAACAAGAAAATTTACAATATTAGCAAACCAAGGCCTTATAGAGATAAAAAGTAAATATTCATTAGAAAAGTAATCATCGATTGATGTGATGTTGGATTTCAAATATGTTGTCAATTGATTAGTAATCAAAAGTGCATTTTTATCAAGGTTTTATATCATCATGTTGCACTTGAAGTATCAATAACTCCTTAACTAAAGTATGTTTTATAATAATCTATCTAATAATATAAGATACCTTTAATTTGTGGTAAATGACCATTTTAAATGCAGACCTATCACATAAATGAAAGGATTGATTGATGACTTTAAGAACTTCAATTGCAAAGGCAAAGAGATGATCAAACTTAGAAAAGAGATGTCGGTGCAATCTAAACAGGAACATTGTTCGGTAATTGGGTCATATCTGGAGCTATAGATCTCCGATTTAGGTTTACTTTATATGGATGAAAAGGTAAGACATAGGCCTACAACTTTCATATGGAGCCCAAGATCTGAAAAGGCCATTTTCAAGTCCAAATTGTTGTAACAACAAAGAAGCCAGAATCTGTACTCAAGCCTGAGCACTGTTCCGTATTTTGGCCATATCTGGAGTTCTAGAGGTTGAATTAAGCTGAATTTTTTACACAAGAAAGCTGAGACAATTTCCTAGAACTTTCATGTTTTCAAGTGGCTCTAATTTTGACGTCATCAATGATGTTTTGGGCAGACAAGAGAAGATAAGGATTGTCACCAAGTCAAGGGTTGGCCACCTACTCATCAATTAGTCATCAAATCAATAGTTCCCAATTTTGGCCTATAAAAGGAGGCATTTGCCATGCATTTAGGCATCTTGGTGTCCAGATCAAGATCATGCTCTTGTTTTCTCTCATTGTATTCTTTATGTTTTGTTTTCATTAATATCAAGTTTATGCCTTTCATTTCCTTTCCTTTCTTTAGTTAACTTTTATGTTCTTATTTTGTTTATCTATTTTTCTTTCTTTCATTATGTCTAGCTAAGTTAATTATGTCAAGGTGAAAAGGTTACACTAATGGTGTAAGAATAAGTATGGTATAAACTTAATATGGACTTTAATGTTTAATACTAACATGTTTTATATTTGTTATCTTGTTCACTCTTTAATACTTTTCTTGTTAAATGATTAATCTTGATTTATGTTGTATAACAATTGGTACAACAAATGCTTGGCACTTTCATAGCCCATACTGTATGGTATAACCGACACCTGAGCTATGAAAGGAACTTGATTTGTTGTTAACATAAGTTATAATCATGAATGCTTGACGAAATTTACAAGTATTAGCATTAATTGAATAAGATGACTAATGTAATCATGTTAACAATCTATAATCTGATTGGAACCTTTATGTGTGGTTTCCAATTGAACAATAAGAGTTTACACTATACTTGTTTAAGATACCATTAGTGAAACCTGTAACCTTGACATTTGTTAGTATCATTGTTTAATTTTTACTTCAATATTCTATCTCCAAGTTCTCATCATCATCATCATCTTCTTCTCTTTCTTTATTATTATTATTATTACTATTATTATTATTATT
>SRLM01013918.1:0-13680 GCA_015708895.1 Populus ilicifolia
ATAAAACCATGATAAAAATGCACTTTTGAGTACTAATCAATAAAAATGCACTTTTGAGTACTAATCACACAGCGTGATCAAGAAAAGATAACAACTTATCATAATAACCATTAACATTTAATAAACCTATGGGTTTATGGTGAATGTGCAGTTGGGCCCAAGAGAAAATATGAAATATCTCTTCCAATGTGCCTAAACCACCTAGTAAAGCAATAAAGGCATCAGCATGGTTAAACATTGCATTCATTCGAGTTGACACTGTGGAGACCTGAAGTTCCTCTCTAATTGTTTTTCCAATGATGTCCCCTTGTGCTAAAGCTTCAGGGACGACCCCCAAAACTTGACTACCTCCTAAAAATGCAACTACTGACACACCTCCCATTAACCCAAGACTGCCTCCCCCATACACTAAATGAATCTTTCTCTTAGCTAGCACTTGACCAAGATGATTTGCTGAATCTAAAAAATCCTTTTCTTTTCCAGGACTAGATTCACCAAAAACACAAATATTTCTTATATGATGACCTGAGGAACTTGCCATTTGTACACACTTCTGTATTTGTTGAATGTATGGGTTGAGTAGAAATGAAAGGAAGGAAGAGAGGGTTTTATAGATGAGAAATTAGAAAGACAATTATACCACCTATATGTAGGCTAGTTAGAGTCTTACTCTCTCTCTCTCTCTATTTATTTATTTATTTACTTTTCAAAACGCATGTGTATATACAGGTAGTTGTGATTGTGGCTCACATCTTCTCTTAGTTTTACGTCCAAGAACAGCTTAAACACCCTCTATGGATCAGGGATAGGCTTCCCATCTAGTTTTCTTAAAAATTGGCAAACAAGGTCTTTTTTAGTTAGATTCCCAAGATTATGTCAAGTATGTTCTTTATGAAAATGGGTTCATAAGTCATAAATTGCACGATGCTTATCTCGACTATGATGAGACTTAAAAGTCAATAGAAGATTATCTAAAGACTCTCTATGTTTTGAAATAAATCCCACCTTTTGACAATTTTCACAGGTTTTGTGGAATGCATGTGATTTTTTGAATATGGTAGGCCAATAAAATCCGCTTTGTAAGATTTCTACAATCCTTTTTTTTATGAGAAATGATCCCCACATGTCTTTGAGTGACAAAATTTAATGAAATTACTTACCTCATTGTCGGAAATGCATCTTTGAAATATTTGATTAGGACAATATTTAAATAAGTAAAGGTCATCCCAATAAAACTTTTGCATGTTGCTCAAAAAGTTTCTTTTGTCTTCGATACTCAAGTGAGTTGAAAAAAATCCTAAAGCAAGAAAACTAATATTTTTAGCAAACCAAGGCGTTGAACTAAGAGAAAGTAAGGATTCATCAGGAAAGTAATCATCGATTGGTGTGATGTCGGGTGTTGAATCTGTTGTCACTTTTGATAAACGATCCGCATTAACATTTTTGGTGCCTTTTTCATCCTCGACTTCTTCTTGATTGGTCATGGTATGAGGAAATAGAAGTGCTAGTGGGGAATCTTTGTTGTTGCAACAATTTGGACTTGAAAATGACCTTTTTAGATCTTGGGCTCTATATGAAAGTTGTAGGCCTATGTCTTACCTTTCCATTTATAAAAAGCAAACCTAAATTTGAGATCTATAGCTCCATATATGACCCAATTACAGAATAGTGTTCTGGTTTGGAGTGCACTGACATCTCTTTATCCTTTCAATTTTAGTTCTTACATCCATCAATCAATTCTTTTATTTTTATGATAGGCCTGCATTTAAAATGAATATTTATCATAAATTAAAGGTATCTTATATTATTAGATATATTATTATAAAACATGTTTTAGTTAAGGAGTTATTGATACTTCAAGTGCAAAATGATGATATAAAACCTTGATAAAAATACACTTTTAAGTATCAATCAGTAACCTTTTCACTTTAACATAATAAACTTAACTAAACATAATGAAAGAAAGGAAAATAAATAAACAAAATAAGAACATAAATAAGATAAAAGTTAACTAAATAAATGAAAGGATATGAAAGGCATAAACTTGATATTAATGAAAACAAAGCATAGACATTAAAAAAAAACATACAAAGAGAGAAAACAAGAGCATGATCTTGATCTGGACACCAAGATGCCTAAAGTGCATGGTAGATGCCTCCTTTTATAGGCTAAAATTAGGAACTATTGATTTGATGACTAATTGATGAGTGGGTGGCCAACTCTTGACTTGCTGACAATCCTAATCTTCTATTCTCTGCCTAAAACGTCATTGATAACGTCAAAATTGGAGCCACTTAAAACTAAAAGTTGTAGAAAGTTATCTCAACTTTTTTGTGTAAGAAATTCAACTCATTTAGACTTTTAGAACTCTAGATATGGGTCAAATATTGAATAGTGCTCGAGTTGGAGAACAGATTCAGACTTCTTTGTTGTTGCTACAATTTGGACTTGAAAATGGCCTTTTTAAATCCTGGGCTCCATATAAAAGTTGTAGGCCTATGTCTTACCTTTCCATCCATATAAAATAAATGTAAATATGAGATCTATAGCTCTACATATGACCTAATTACCAAACAATGTTCCGATTTGGATTGCACTGGCATCTCTTTTCGAAGTTTAACCATCTATTTGTCCTTTCAAATTCAGTTCTTAAATTCATCAATCAATCCTTTCATTTATGTGATAGGCTTGCATTTAAAATAAACAATTACCATAAAAAATGCACTTTTAAGTACTAATCACTTACCATGGCTCGAGGGATTCCAAATCGACTCAAAATATTTTCTTTTAATAACTTTATCACTGCTTTGTGATGATTGTTTTGACTTGAAATTGCATCTATCCATTTTAAAACATAATCTACTACGACTAATATGTACAAGAAACCAAATGATGGAGGAAATGAACCCATGAAATATATACCCCAGTAGTCAAATATTTCAATGATAAGAATAAAATTTAAAAGCATTATGTGATGTTTTGAAATAGATCCTAACTTTTGATAATTTTAGAATGCATGTGAGTCCTTAAACATGGTGGGTCAGTAAAGTCCACTTTTTAGGATTTTTATAGTTAGTCTTTCTTGATGATAAATGACCCCCCACATTCCTTAGAATGAAAAATTCAATAACATTACTTACCTCATTGTCAGGAATGCATTTTTAAAATATTTGATTAGGATAATACTTGAATAAATAAGAGTCATCCCAATAAAAGTTTTTCACTTCATTTAGGAACTTTCTTCTATCTTGGGTACTCCAATGAGTTGGTGATTGTCTTAAAATAAGAAAATTAATATTAACAAACCAAGAAAATGTAGAGATAGAAAGTAAAGATTCATTAAGAAAGTAGAAATCAATTGATGTGATGTCAAATTTCAAATATGTTGTCAATTTTGACAAATGATCTACGACAACATTTTTAGTGCCTTTCTTATCTTTGATTGTAATATCAAATTCATGAAGTAACAAAATCCGCCACACCAATCTAGCTTTAGAATCTTTCTTAGAAAGAAGATATTTTTAATGCTGCATGATCACTAAAAATAACAACAGTTGAGTCAACAAGATAAGACGTGGATTTTTCATATTCAAATGCTACTGCAAGTAATTCTTTTTCAATGGTGGTGTAATTCATTTGAGTATTATTTAAAGTTTTACTTGCATAGCAAATTACTTAAGGTTTCTTATCTTTTCTTTGTCTCAAAACAGCACCAACGACATAATCACTAGCATCGTATATTATTTCAAAAGGTAATGACCAATGATAAGGTTGAATGACCGAAGTAGAAGTAAACAAATTTTTAAGTTTAACAAAGACTTCTTCACAATGTTCAATCCATTTAAAAATATTATTCTTTGTTAAAAGATTACTCAAGGGCTTAGATATTACACTAAAATCTTTGATGAACTTTCTATAAAAACTAACATGTTCTAAGAATGATCTAACATCTTTAATAGATTTTGGTGTTGGCAAGTTAGCTATTAACTCAATTTTAGATTTGTCAACCTTAATTCCTTTCAATGAAACAATATGACCACGTACAATGTTGTTTGTTACTATAAAGTGATATTTTTTCCAATTCATTACAAGATTCTTCTCTTCACATCTGCTCAAAACCTTTTCTAAGTTAGTCAAACAATCATCAAATGAATAGATAAAAACATAAAAATCATCCATAAAAATTTCAAGAAAACATTCAACCATATTACTAAATATACTGAGCATGCATCTTTGAAATATGGCCAATGTATTACATAATCCAAAAGGCATCATTTGATTTGCAAAAGTACTAAATGGACATGTGAAAGTAGTCTTCGCTTGATCTTTCAATGCAATTTCAATTTGGTTATAACCTGAATAGCCATCTAGGAAGCAATAAAATTCATGACCTACAATTTTTTCTAGGATTTGATCCATGAAAGGTAAAGAAAAATGATTGTTTGTAGTCATTAAATTAAGTTTTCTATAGTCAATGCATATGTGCCAACCAGTAATAGTCCTAGTAGAATTAACTCATTTTTCTTATTTGTTATCACAGGAACTCTAGACTTCTTAGGTGTAACTTAGGTAAGACTTACTCATTTACTATTAGAAATAAGATAAATGATTATATTATTTAGAAGTTTAATCACTTTATTTTTCACTACTTCTTTCATATTAGGATTAAGCCTTCATTGCATTTCCCTAGAGGTTTTAGCATTTTTCTTTAAATAAATTCTGAGTGTGCAAATCAAAAGATTAATTCCTTTTATGTTAGTTATGGTCCATCCTAATACGTTTTTGTATATTTTTAGAGTTTGTAATAACTTACCTTATTGATATGCATTAAGTTTGAAAGAGATTATTACAAGAAAATTTCATTTTCTTCTAAAAATGAGTATTTGAGATTGAATAGTAACAGCTTCAAATCAGGTTTGGGTGGTTGAACACTTGAAGATATGAACTTAATTGATTGTGGTGACAATTCCTTAATTTGTGATCTCCAAGCACTTGCCTTTAATTCTTCTTGAAAACAAACCATTTATAAATTGTCAGATTCATCAATCTTAATTTCACTGAAAGTGGTTTGAAATTGATCATGAATTAATTTTTCAATAAAGTTCACTTCCTATAAATCATTATTATCTCTAGGTTACTTGTAAATGTTAAAAATATTCATCTCTAATGTTTTTAAATAATAGCTTCATAAGTTCATTCCTATAATTAATCAATACATTAGAAGTTGCAAGAAACGAACATCTTAAAATAACAAGAAATGAATTATATGCTTTAACAGGTTATGTGTCCAAGACAATAAAATCCATATGATAAGTGAATTTATCAACTTGTACTAACATATCTTCAACTATTCTTCTAGGCATTTTTACAAATGATTAGTACTTAAAAGTGCATTTTTACAAATGATTAGTACTTAAATATGTATTTTTATCAAAGTTCTATATCATCATTTGCACTTGAAGTATCAATAACACCTTAACGAAAACATGTTTTATAATAACATATCTAATAATATAAGATACCTTTAATTTGTGGTAAATCTTTTGGTCGTGTCAAGTCATCACTAGAAATTCGCTTAATAGCAATGGATTTACCGATGGAATATTTATGTCGATAATTTAAGGTCAAACTTACCGACGAAACACTTTTTATCTGTCATTATATTGGTAGTTACAAATAAAATTATGAATGAAAAGTTCTGAATATATATATAAAAAAAAGGCGGCTCGCTGACGTGGAGGTTTTCACTGGTGATTTTTACTGATGAATTCCAAATAGCAGCTCCGTACAATGGTGTGACCAGTTCATCATTTAAAATACTAATAGAATTATCGAAGGATTCAAAATGACAAATCTGTATGGTGACGTGTTGATTTTTCCATCAAAATAGTCGATGGATGTTTCCGTCGATGAAGCTGTTAGAAAAAATTAATATATACCCTCTCTGCCGACCCTTTCCTCCTCTATTTCTCATTCTTCTTCCTAATCCTAACTCTCTCCATCTGCAAACAACCACCCCCCCTAAACAAAAATCTTCCTCATCTCAACACAACAAGTTATATTTTCCTTGAAGTTTTGTGGTCACAACATCCATGTTCTGATTTATTGATGGATTTTATCAATTTTTGTAAGTAATTCTATTTTTAAAAATTTTAACATTTAAATGCTAATTTTATTGTTTTTTTAGTATATGTATTTTGTTAGTAGATGTACATGTTTTATTGTTATTTCTCAAACAAACTTGAAATATATGAATGTATAATTTTATACATGTTATGGTTTGTTTTAGATTTTGTAAGATGGTATTTGTTTGTAAATTGTTAAAACTTTATGGAATTACCAAATTACATGTGCTGTTTTGAAATAATTAATAGCTTACTTACTATGTTTGTTTTAAGTTTTATCAATGGTATTGTAGAGTGGTAATTTCTGTAAATTTATATATATTAATTGGTATGGACATTGATAAATGACAATGAATATGTAATATTTACGAGAAGTTGTGATTAGTTTGTTGGATAATCTTGAGGTAAATTAATATTTTTGCAAGTTTATTTACCTAACTTAGTTAATTAATACATGATGTCATCATAATTTTATAGAAGTTTAATATAAGTCATGGATGATCGTTTATAGATGTATCGAGATTCACCCCAAGGGTTGTGGAGGATGTATTATTATAACAGGGTTCAGGGTTTTATTAATTTCACAACATCTATTCCGAGAAATTTTAATGAAGATGGTATTAAGTGTCCATGTAGGAACTATCCAAATAAAAAGTATCTGCATCCAAATGTTATAATGTTGCATCTTCTACACAAAGGCTTTATAGAGAATTACAAGTTTAGGAATGTATATAAAGAAGTATTTGTTAGTGACATGATATGACCAAAAGATTGATGTCTTCTTTCAAGTGCAAGAGTGACGAAGTAATAAATAACCCAGTAAAACTAGGGTCTAACCATAAAAAGGTTAATTGTATAAATTATAAATAATAAAAATACAATAACAACAATAATAGTAGTAATGATAGTAATAATAATAATAATAATAATAATAACAATAACAAAGAAGAAGAAGAAAATGAAGAAGAAGTTGATGAGAACAATGAGATGGAAGATTAATGTAATGATTAAACAATGATAACAACAAATGTCAAGGTTAGAAAATCCACTAATGGTATGTCAAACAAGTGTAGTATAAACTCTTATTATTCATTTAGAAACCACATACAAAGGAGGTTCTAGTCAGATTATAAATTGTTAACATGATTACATTAGTTATTTTATTTAATTAATGCTAATACTTATAAATCTCGTCAGGCATTCATGATTATAACTTATGTTAACAACAAATCAAGTTCCTTTCATAACTCAAGTGTCAATCATACCATATAGCATGGGCTATGAAAGTGCCAAGCATTTATTTTACTAACTGTTATATAACATAAATCTAGATTAGTTATTTAACAAGCAAAATATTAAAGAGTGAAGAAGATAACAAATATAAAACATGTTATTATCAAACATTAAAGTCCATGTTAAGTTTACACTATACTTATTCTTACACCATTAGATCACCTTTTCACCTTGACATAATAAACTTAACTAAACATAATGAAAGAAAGGAAAATAAATAAACAAAATAAAAACATAAATAAGATAAAAGTTAACTAAGTAAAGGAAAGGAAATGAAAGGCATAAACAAGATATTAATGAAAACAAAACCTAAACATTACAAAAGAAAAAACAAAGAGAGAAAGCAAAAGCATAATCTTCATTTGGAGACCAAGATACGTAAATGCATGGCAAATGCCTCCTTTTATGGGCCAAAATTGGGAACTATTGATATGACGACTAATTGATGAGTGGGTGGCCAACTCTTGACTTGGTAACAATTCTTATCTTCTTTTGTTTACCTAAAATATCATTGATAACATCAAAATTGAAACCACTTGAAAACATGAAAGTTGTAGAAAATTGTCTCAGCTTTCTAAAAAAAAATGGTCACTTGGATTTCTAGAACTCCAGATATGGACCAAATACTGAATAGTGTTCGGGTTGTAGGATAGATTCAGACTTTTTTATTGTTGCTATAATTTGACTTGAAAATGGCCTTATTAAATCTTGGGCTCTATATAAAAGTTATAGGCCTATGTCTTACCTTTCCATCCATATAAAGTAGACCAAAATCCAAGATCTACAGCTTTAGATATAACCCAATTATCGAACAGTGTTCCGGTTTAGACTACACCAATATCTCTTTTCTAAGTTTGGCCATCTCTTTGTCCTTTCAATTTCAATTGTTGAACTCATCAATCAATCTTTTTATGTATGTGATAGGCCTGTATTTAAAATGAACATTTACTATAAATTAAAGGTATCTTATATTATTAGATATGTTAGTATAAAACATGCTTTAGAAAAATATTTTGCAAATTTCACAAAGCAAGGTATTCATCTTTCAACTTCCATTAATCTATTTGGATAAACAAACTCTCATTAAATTTATATATCTGCTCACTACCTTTTAAATAAGATATTAATAAATCTTTTTTTTTTATGTTCAGTATATCAATACATAGTTATAGGGTTTTACTTAGAAGAAAACAAAATTTTTGTTATAAGGTTAACTTCATTACGTTGAGATTTTTTTTTGTGTGTTTTTAAATATATATACATGTAACTTAAACATGATACATTTTTAACCCATGTAACGAGTTTTCGACTAATGACTCCCAGACCAGTTGGTCTTAGGGCATTAGGTGTGGAGATACCCCTATAAGCTTAGTAACTCGGGTTACAGATACTAATATGTAGATAGTGCAATGTTTGATTCCCTTAAGCTTTTCTCCTCAACCCATATAACAAGTGTTGGGTCAATTAACTTTAGGGTATTAGGTGTTAAAACACTCATTCATGCTTAATTGCTTATGTTAGGGAAGCTACGAAACCAAACTTATGTACATGTTTATTATCACCATCTTTTTTGCTTTTTTTCTATTTTTTTTGTTTTTTCCTCAAATTATATACTATCCATTTTCCTTAGTTGTTACCTTTGAAAAAAGAACATAAATAATATAATAATCTAATGTGCAACCCACAATCATATGTTAAAGTGTGTGTGTGAAAATTAAGGTTTCAGAATACATGTTAAATGAGTATATGAGCATAATTAAGTAATAACAATGCGAGAGTTTGTAACCTGAATATTTCAAGAAGTATTATGATAGATCTTGTAAGAATAGTTACTAAGATGCATCTCAAGAATCACTTTAACAAAAGAGCTCCCTTACTCTGTCATCCTAGTAACAACAATTTTACATACACTTTATTAAATAGAAAATACAGTTAATTAATTTTTTTTGTCATCTACTACCCTCTTCCCCCAACCAAAATAATACATTATCCTCAATGTCATAATGTAGAAAGATAGAGCATAGAAGACATCACTTGAAATTACGAACACTGATAAACCTAAAACACAGTTAAACAAATATATGAAATAATAAAACACAATAATAAAACCAAAAGACATAAATTTTTACAAACTATAACTCAAATCGAGTTATGATTATGGCTCACAACTTCCCTTGGTTTTACATCCAAAAATGGCTTAAAAGCCCTCTATGGGCCAGGGATAAGTTTCCCATCCAATTTTCTTAAAAACTAGCAAACAGGGTCTTTTTTAGTCAGATTCCCAAGACTATACCAAGCATGTTTTTTTATAAAAATGGGTTTATAAGTCATGAATTGCACGATGATTATCTAAAAAGTTTTTGTGTTTTGCAATAGATCCCATCTTTTGACAATTTTCACAAGTTTTGTAGAATACATATGAATCCTTAAACATGGTGGGCCAATAAAATCCACTTTGTAAGATTTTTGAAGTCATTTTCTTTGATGAGTAATGACTCTCATATGCTTTAGAGTGATAAAATTTAATAACACGATTTACCTCATTGTCGAGAATGCAACTTTGAAATATTTGATCAGGACAATATTTGAATAAGGGTCATCACAATAAAAGTTTTGCAAGTAGCTCAAAATATTTCTTCTTTCTTGGGTACCCTAATGAGCTCGCAAATCTTCTAAAGTAAGAAAATTGTTATTTGTATCATACCAAGGCATTGGACTAAAAGAAAATAAGGATTTGTTAGGAGAGTAATCACTGATTGGTGTGATGTCGGATGTTGAATCTATTGTCAGTTTTGACAAATGATCTGCGACAAAATTTTTAATGCTTTTTTCATCCTTTATTTCTTTCTATTTGAAAGTTTCAAAGATTTCACAATCGTGATTAACTTCCCTTTGTTTAGTCATGGCATGAGAAAATGGAAGTGCTGGCGGGGAATCGATCTTTTCCTTGCAATTTTTAGATTCAACCCCTTCCTTATTAATGTAATCATATTATTCGATAGTTTCACCCATATTTATCAAATATTTTGTCCATTTTTTATATGTAAAATGCCTTGATATTCTTTGTTTTATGTTTTGAAGGCACTTTTGGATGAAAAATGCAAAAAGGAGTAAATTGGAGATAATTGGCAGATTTGATGTTCAGTCGATGTTTTGTGCATAGCATGAGTTCTAGACATTGAAATAAAGTGATTCTAGTGGCACTAAAAAGCTAACATCCATACCTTTCTAAAAATGTAATGCAAGAAAAATAAAAAGAGGAAGATCATGGAAATCACATCCTTCAAAGTCAAATCTTGCATTCTGCCACTGTTGACCTTTGTCTATTAAAAATTCAATATCTGGAGATATAGAAGTTGAATTTATGAAAAATAAATTGTTTTGGATTCCTTACTCAAAGTTCTATAAACGCTCCAAATTTCATCTAAAAACGATGTCAGATGATGGAAATATGATTTTTCAAAGATGGCAACTGAATTCTGCCAGAAATCAGGTTTCGTGAAGAAATGAGTCCAAATTACGTTTTGAAGTTTCTAAACCATCATCCAAGTTTTTATATAAGCAATTTAGCTCCTCTAAGTCAGATTTTGAAGATTTCATGCAAGGCTATTTCTCTTTTTTAGGGAAAATAGTTATTGAAGTACTTAAATGTCAATTGTCAACTTAAGGGAGGACTACTTTGTAAATTAGGAACTAGGGTTTCTTAGCATATAAAAAGAAAGAGGGAGAGGAGAGAAGGGGGGCAACAGCCAGAAGTTAAGAAACACAAATTCTCTCCTCTACAAACCCAAAAAAAAATCATGCTCTCTTCATTCTTTAAGAGTAGTTGTTCAATAGTTATGCAAGGCTAAGCTCTTTTCTTGGTTGCAAGGACACAACAAACCTTCGGATTTCAAGAACCATGAGATTTATTCTTCCTTTTATTTTCAGTTTATATTATGAATAAGTATGATTATTTTTATATGTATATTTTTTATGATTGTTTTGATAATTGCTAGAGCGGAACTCTAAGTTATTATTGTGAACAATTTATTGCTAAGTTTGATATCAAAACTAGAGTTGTGATGTATGAACTTGTGAAGCAACTAAACTTGATAATTATGGTGGAACTACATTATTAAACTTAGGAAGAACACTCAAATATCTAGTTCTTAGGGCTGCCATTGAACTAAATCATTAATGCGGACATTGTAATTGTTTATTGGTTAGGGTTAGTTATACGGCGGATCCGTTAATTAACCAACATTAAAAAAAGATAAAAATTCAGAATATAAATTGTAGTTTTATTTCAAGGATCGGTTCTAATTTCCGTTGGTGGATGTGTGTTTGCAACCAAGGTTTGTTTTCTTGATAAATTTCGAGTTCAATTGATTTTATTTGCTAGTTTAATTTCTTTCATATTTAGATCATTACAAATCAAAATCCCCTAATTGCATAACATATAGCATAAAAATCTAAACTAAATCTTCCTTATAGGATCGACCCCTTGCTTGCTCTATACTATCTTGTGTGTTATGTTTTAAGCTAGGGTAATTAATTTGTGCAACCATGACATTGCAACAAATTTTGGTGTCGTTATCGGGGAAGTAATTTTAGTTGATTCTTGTGCTTGTACTGTTATTTTTAGTTTCTGTGATTTTTTATTTATATTTCTAGAAAAAAAAAAGAGAAACAGAATTTTTGCTTGCGACGGTACTGTTTATTTGCGGTGGCGGTACTGTTCAAAATAGAATTGTTTGTGGAATTAGGTTTTGGCTTTTCTTTTCCTGAAGAAAAACGATGTTCTGAACAAGACTAGTAACATTACTAGCCCTACCCTATTGAGGCCAAATTCTATTGTTTTCTAAGGTTTTTAGGCAGTTTTAGTTTTCTAGCATAAGATTTTCGTATAATTTACATTTGTTTTGGTCTCTTGTGTACTTGGCTTCTTTTGAGTTTTCTTGATGATTTATGCCAGTAACCCGTTCTACTAATCAAATTCAAGTACAGTTGGATCTCAAAATAGAAAAAAACTTTACACAGGTTACGCAAGGAAGCTCGTCTCAACACCATGGCTATTGAACGACAACAAACACTCAAGGAGCTTGCTGCTCCTAATGTGAAAAATCAGCCACTATACATAAACATTGACAATAATGTAAACTTTGAGCTCAAATCTGGTTTTATACATTTGTTACCAACATTTATGGTCTTGCAGGAGAAGATCCTCATACTCATCTCAAGGAGTTCCATATGGTTTGTATTGGCATGAAACCGAATGGAGTTGATTAAGAACAGGTTAAGTTGAAAGCTTTCCCTTTCCCTTTAAAAGGGGCAGCAAAGGCATGACTTTTCTCTATTCTTCCAGGATCTATTGGAACTTGGAATGCCATGAAAAAAATTTTCCTTGAGAAGTATTTCCTAGCATCTTGAGTTGCCAACATAAGGAAAGAAATATGAGGGATTCAGCAATCTCATGGAGAGACACTCTCCGAGTATTGGGAAAGATTTGAGCAACTATGCATTCAATGTCCTCATCATCAAATACCCGATCAACTGCTCATTTAATATTTCTATGAAGAATTGAAATGAAATGAGCTGAATTGTTTACACAAGAAAGCTAAGACAATTGCCTAGAACTTTCATGTTTTGAAGTGGCTCTAATTTTGACATCGTCAATGACGTTTTGGGCAGACAAGAGAAGATAAGGATTGTCACCAAGTCAAGGGTTGGCTACCTACTCATCAATTAGTCATCATATCAATAGTTCCCAATTTTGGCCTATAAAAGGAGGCATTTGCCATGTATTTAGGCATCTTGGTGTCCAGATCAAGATCATGCTCTTATTTTCTCTCTTTGTATTTTTTGTTTTACTTATGCTTTGCTTTCATTAATATCAAGTTTATGCCTTTCATTTCCTTTGCTTTGCTTTGGTAACTCTTATCTTATTTATGTTCTTATTTTTTCAATCTATTTTTCTTTCTTTCATTATGTCTAGCTAAGTTTATTATGTCAAGGTGAAAAGGTTACACTAGTGGTGTAAGAATAAGTATGGTATAAACTTAATATGGACTTTAATGCTTGATACTAACATGTTTTATATTTGTTATCTTATTCACTCTTTAATACTTTGCTTGTTAAATGACTAATCTTGATTTATGTTGTATAACACTTGGTACAACAAATGCTTGACACTTTCATAGCCCATAGTGTATGGTATAACCGACAGCTGAGCTATGAAAGGAACTTGATTTGTTGTTAACATAAGTTATAATCATGAATG
>SRLM01013961.1:0-18241 GCA_015708895.1 Populus ilicifolia
ACCCGTATATATTAATATATGACAGATTAACACTAAGAGACACATGTAATTAAACGATGTAAATCTATGTTTAGGGACAGAGCACAAATTAAACACTACCGGTGTTTGGTCGCGTAGAACAAACAACAGGGTCGTTTTGCGGGCGCCAAATAAACGCGTCATGGCCTGCATGTAAACGGCAGTAATTGGGATGTCATTCATCCTTCGGATTCTATTATAATAGGCTTAAAGGAAAATGGTTAGAGTACCTCAAAAACTGTTTTCAAAAGGGGTCTGCTGGCAGCATGTTCTCGACCAATGTCATGGCACCACCTGTATACAAAAATAATTCAACACGAGTTGATTCTTGCCAATGGAAACTGCTAATTGTGAATTCGTTGACTTTCCAGCATGTGTCGTGGCTGATTACCGGCAAAGGAGAGCTTAAAGAAAAGCGAGGAACTTATAATAGCTTGATTGTAATATTCATTTTAATTTCTGTCCCAATTACCAGTATCTTGCTTTATTTTAGATGCAAAAATAAATGGGAAGATATTCACAAATTAGAAATAAGGATACGAAAATATTAGGAATAATTAAACTCACATGTTTATTATTACAATGTCAGCAATTGCCAAAGCAAAGAGAGCACTTCGCTTTTCAAATGTTGTTGTGCCGTCCTGAAAGCAGATATCATAAAATTCATCTTTAAATTGCAGTACCGTAGCTATAATATATGGAATTAATTTGACACTCGCTATTAAATCTCTAATAACAATATTGTTGATAGAAACACAAGTAAGAGAATAATTTTATTGAATTTTAATTATTACAATTAAAACTCTACCCAAATTAATTAACTTAATAAAGGCTTAATTAAGATTTTATGATTCATAATGACCATATGTAGCTACTAATAATTAAAGCCATGGCGTCATATCAGTTACGTTACACCTTCCTGTATATATAAGAATATTATTTCATAATGACCATATGTAGATACTAGTTTTAAAGTAAAGTCGAAAGCAAACTTTTTGAACACTTGGGGCTTGACAAAGAAATCACCATTGGCGATTAAGCACAGCTAATTATTTAAAACAATCAATTGAATTTTTTCTGTACAACAAAATCAAGTAATGTTAGATGCAAAGCAAGCTTAATTAATTTATACTTGGCCTCTTTCGCTGCTGTCCGATCCCTCCACATCGATGGCAATTGTGAAAGGCTCAATACCAATACCCTTCCCAATCCAAATCCCTTGGGTTGTTTGACCCCTGAAAATATTAGCTAATTAAACCATCTTTCATATCATGGCGCAAAACCAAAATATATAAACGAATCCTCCTTTCTAAAACAAATTAAAAACACCGAACCTTCCTTCATATGCATCCATCATCGTGAAATCTGTCCGAAAGAGCTTATTCAAGAGGGTGCTCTTCCCTGTTCACCAAACAAGGCCAATTAAACAATTTACATGCTTTTTCTGCATGCTAAGTGTGCGATAAACACTCATATACGGTACAGATCACTACAGCAAATATCTAACCAATATTGATACAAAAGAAGAAGAAAAAAGGTAACTCTTGTTATTAACTGTACATAAGATACAAAAAAAAATTGCAAGTATACCGCTACTTTGGGGGCCAATAATTGCAACAACTGCATAGGAGAGACGACGCTGTGCGAGGTTAGTGGTCCTCGTGAAGTTTTCGAGTCCTTTCACTTTCAAGACACCGTCACCGCTAATGAGTTGGAAGCTGCAACAATCTTCCGCCATTATTATTGTATAACTCAGCCCAACAACTCTAGATGTGTGTTTAAGGAACAAGAATTTTACGTCCGAGAAGTGAAGGGATGGAAGGGATTTCATAGACAAGTCAACTTTCGATTTCGATTTTGTAAGCGCACGCCACCATGTGGAAAAACTGGGACAGTAGGGTCCTTGATAATTATATCCAAGCATTTAAACTAATTTATTTTTAACTTGAATTAATTAATTGTACAAACTCAAGAATTGGTACTTGTTCTTCATTTTTATATTTGTCAGGGAGGTATGTTTACCCAACCGCAAGTGAACGTAAGTGAGACATAAACGTTACACCACAATTTAATCCTTCCGTGGGAATTTATATGTTTAGTCATATCCAAATATAATTATTATACCGGTTCAGAAATTAACCTGGTTAAAAAAGTTTGGTCTTCGGTAATAAAAGTTCATCTAGATTAATTCGAATTAATAAAAAAAATTAAATTTAAATATTTTATATAAAAAAATTCATAAATAATAAAGCTTAAAAAATTATTTTAATTTTTTTTTTACATTAAAAAGATATTATATTAATATATTATTTTTTTAAATTAAAATATTTAAACTTAAAATTTTTTTATCTCATATTAAAAAAAATATAACTTATATATATAAAGGGAAGCGGGGAATACGGGATGAGGGGAGTTTTGGCTTCTGTTCTGCGTGCTTTGGGAATTAAATAATAGCCTTTACATAGCAAAAATTATTATTCTGTTCTTTATCTCACTTACATGATGACATTTAGGATTTATCTACTTTGAAAATGCATAAATGAAAAAAAGATTTCAACCTAGAAAAAAATATATATTAAAAAAAATACAAATCTCAACCGGATTTTGTCTAGCCACTCAAGTCACAAATCAACCTAATAAATTATACATATTTTTATTTATTTTAATTTTTTATTTTATCCGGATTGATCTGGCCACTAAATCAACCAACTAGACCATGCAGGCTTAATAATTATACTCTGCTAACATTCAATTGAAGCTTGTATTACATTCAATTTAGGCAAGTTAACCTCTCATTTCTTATTCACTCAACGGTTTTAACACACATAGATTTTCCATTTGTTTTGTTAAAGGCTTAAAGCCCTTGTTGTTAAGAAATTCAAGCTCTCAAAATACATATCAATTTACGTGGTTCGACAACTTGCCTACTCCACAGAGCTACTGGTTTGTATTAATGAAGCTTAAAAGCAATACAAATAACAAAACAAGAAGGAGGAGAAAAACTTCTCTACTCAACTCAACTCTCATCCTTAACTCTCTCTGTGTTTCTCTCTATTTCGTGTTCTGCATCAGCTATCAATGCACCCTCTATTTATAGCTGGTGTGGGAGACAATTTTCTTCATTTGTTCAACAATGGTGGACAACATTTTCTTTGGTTAGGCACCTACCATTGACTCTAACCATGTACACTATGGCTGCCACTAACCATAGTTGCCACCAACCATGTTGTGTCCACACATAACAATCTCCCACTTGGACATAAATGGTTGTAGGTCTGTCTTTTAAACTTTAAGACCAACTGAAGCTTTACACAGCTTCAGTTTATCAAGAGTAACTCCTTTGGTTAATATATCAGCTGGATTCTTGCTTCCACAAATCTTTTCAAGTAACAGATGTTCATCGTCGAGCAATTGCCGGATGAAGTGATATTTGATCTGTATGTGCTTTGTTCTGGAGTGAAATGCAGGATTCTTGGCAAGGAAGATTGCACTCTGACTATCACTATACAAAGTACCATTTCCATTCATCTTGCCCAATTCTTGCAGGAAACTCTATAGCCATACTATCACTTTTGCAGATTCTAAAACTGCAACATATTCAGCTTCTGTTGTTGAAAGAGCGACTATCTTTTGCAAGGTAGAACTCCAAGAAACAGCAGTGCCGCCTAGAGTGTATATATAACCTGTAGTACTCTTTCTGCTATCAACATCTCCTACTAGATCAGCATCTACAAAACCTTCAAGTTTCAAACCGCCAACTGTGAAAGTAAGACATGTCTCCGATGAGCCTTTTAAGTACCTCATGATCCATTTCACTGCCTCCCAAAGCTGTTTTCCAGGATTGCTCATATATCGACTTACAACTCCTACTGCATGGGCAATATCTAGTCTAGTGCAGACCATAACATACATCAAAGAGCCGATAGCTGAGGCGTATGAAATCTTATCCATGCATTCATGTTCTAGCTCAGTTTTTGGTGACTGATCTCTACTGAGCTTGAAATGATTCCCCAGAGGTGTACATACTGGCTTAACATTATCCATACTAAACCTGCTGAGAACCTTCTTGACATACTCTGTCTGTGAAAGCTTTAGTATGCCTTTGTCTTTGTCTTTGATGATTCTCATGCCAAGTATTTGTTTAGCAGCTCCCAAATCCTTCATTTCAAACTGTTTTGACAATTGTTGCTTTAACTTGTCAATCTCTTCCATGATGAATCCTACAATCAACATATCATCCACATATAACAGTAGAATGATATAGGAGTTGTCAAAATGTTTGACATAACAACAATGATCCGCCTAACATTTTGTGTATCCCGAACTACACATAAAGTTGTCAAACTTCTTGTACCACTGTCTTAGAGCTTGCTTCAAACCATAAAAGGCTTTTCTTTAGCTTGCAAACTTGACTCTCCTTTCCTGGTATTGCAAACCCCTCTAGTTGTTGCATGTAAATGTCTTCCTCCAATTTACCATAAAGAAATGTTGTTTTTACATCTAATTGTTCAAGATGTAAATTCTTTGCAGCTACTATTCCCAAAACAACTCTGCTTATTGTAAGCTTCACAACTGGAGAGAATATCTCTGAATAGTCAATCCCTTTCTTTTGCTGAAACCCTTTTAAAACAAGTCTTGCCTTGAACTGTTTGCTTCCATCATGTTAGTCTTTACTCTATAAACCCACTTATTTTGCAAAGCCTTCTTTCCTTCAAGCAGTGAGGTTAACTCTCAAGTCTTGTTCTTCAACAATGACTCCATCTCATCCTTTATGGCTAACTCTCACTTGCTTAAATTTTCATCTTGTAAGGATTCTTCATAAGATAATGGTTCACCACTATCTGTCAGCGAAATATAATTCAGTAGAAGTGTGAACCATTGTGGGGGCTTTATAGTCCTTGAAGACCTGCGAACAGCTGGTTCACTTGGCTCTGCATTGTCTTGTGTAGTAGTGGTGGGTACTGATGTGCTTGGACTTTCTTGTAAGGCCTCTTGAGTGGTAACATCGGGAAACCCTTCTAATTGTATGAATTCAGATTTTTATGGACTCGTATCTGAATCAACCATCTTTGTTTTTGTACTTGATCTGTCTTTGTACAAAACTTTCTCGTTAAAGATCATGTTTCTACTTCTGATAATCTTCCTGTTCTAATCATCCCAAAGCCGAAATCCAAATTCTTCATCTTTATAGCTAATAAAGAAACATTTCTTTGATTTGGCATCTAGCTTGTTGCGAGCATTAGAATCTGCATGCACATAGAAATCACACCCAAAGGCCTTTAAATGAGAAAGTTGTACTTCTTTTCCTCTTCATACTTCCTCGGGTAATCTGAACTCCAAGGGAACTGATGGTCCACGGTTGATCAAGTAAACTGCAGTATAAACTGCATCAGCCCAAAATGTTTGTGGTAACCCAGAATACAACCTCATGCTTCTAGCTAGTTCATTGATGGTCCTGTTCATCTGTTCAGCAATGCCATTTTGTTGTGGTGTGCCTGAAACTGTTTTTTCCATTCTGATACCGTTGATAGCACAATACTCCTTGAAACCTCCATCAATGTATTCTCCTCCATTATCAGATCGTAAGCATTTCAACTTCAAACCTAATTCAGTCTCAACCATAGCCTTTCATTTCTTGAATGTTTCAAACACATCAAATTTATTTTTCAGAAAGTAGACCCATACCTTTCTACTGAAGTTATCAATGAAAGTCACATAGTGTCGAGAACCTCCAAGAGATGCTACTGGAGCCGGTCCCCATAAATCTGTATGCACTAGTTCTAGCTTTCTTGGTTTTAAGGTCCTGCCAACCTTTAAGAAACTGAGCTTCTTCTACTTTCCAAGGATACAACTTTCATAAATGTCTAGATCAATATTTGTTAACTCTGGCAGCTTTTCCTTTGACTAAAGTATCTTCATCCCCTTTTGACTTATTTAGCCGAGTCTACAGTGCCATAATTGTGCCTGATTTTCTGCTTCAGTAGAGGCAATTATATCTGCCAATCTTGTGGTCATATATAAGGTGCCGGTTTTCTTTCCACGAGCCAAAACCATTGCTCCCTTCGATACCTTCCACATTCCTCCAAAAAAAAGGATTGAATGGCCACTATCATCAAGTTGTCCGACCGAGATCAGCTTCTTCTTCAGTTCAGGAACATGTCTTATATTTTGCAAGTTCCATATAGATCCATTCATTGTATTGATTTGCACATCTCCAATACCCACAATATCCAATGGTTGTCCATTGGCCAGATAGACTACTCCATAATTTCCAGTAATATAATTTTGCATCATTTCATGGTGTGGAGTACAATGAAATGAAGCTCCAGAATCAAGAACTCAATCATCAATAGGACTATGTACAACAAGAATCAAAGCATCTTGTACCTCGCCTGTAGTGGCATTTGCAGAATCAGCTTTAGGTTTCTTCGGTTTTGTGCAACTCCTCATGAAATGATCAAGTTTGCCACAATTCCAACATTCAACCTACTTTCTTGGTCCAAACTTGCTTTTACTTCCATACCTGGATTTTGATCTACCTTTAGATAAGCCTTTATCCTGTCTCCTTCCTCGAGTGTTAATGTTGAAGGCTGAACCTGAACTTGAACTTTCTCCTGAGTCTTTTCTTCATACTTTTTCAGCTAAAATCAGGTCTCGGATATCATCATATTTTAATTTGGATTTTCCAGCTAAGTTGTTTACGGCTGTTCTCATACCTTCCCAGCTGCTTGGAAGTGAAGCTAACAAAATAAGTGCTCGGATCTCATCATCAAACTTAATCTCAACGAATGACAATTGATTTGTGATGGTGTTGAAATTATTGAGATGCTGTGTAACAGAAGTGCTTTTTGTCATCTTCAGGTTGAACAACTTCTTCATCAGGTGCACTTTGTTATTTGCTGATGGCTTCTTATACATCCTAGACAAGGCTTCCATCAATCTTGCTGTGGATTTCTCTTTTGTAACATTTTTAGCAACTCTTCTTAACAAGGATAACCGGATTATGCCCAAAACTTATCTATCAAGAATTTGTCAATCTTCTTCTAACATGTTTTCTGGTTTGCTCCCCAACAAAGGAAGATGAAGTTTCTTCCCATATAGATAATCTTCAATTTGTATTTTCCAATATCCAAAATTAGTTCCATCAAATTTTTCAATTCCTGCAGCCTTTATTTCATCAGCCATTTTTAATCTTTCTCGGATTCAAATCTACAAAATCTGACCTTACAGATGTGTCCAGAATAGCCGAAAATGCTGGAAACAACACTGAGATTACCCAAATCGGACTTCAGATGGCTTCAATTTAATCAATCAAATTTTTGGATTACTAGACGCTACAGATGAAGCCACATGTCAGGAGGAATAGCCGCTACGTCACACCAGATCAAAACCCAGTATGCTAACGTGGATACGCTGATGTGTCTAACATGTGGATATATGGACCCCAATAGTTTGATGTGGCAGACCACGTGGAATTTATGGATGACATGGCAGATGATGTGTCAAATGATGTGGCGGATGACATGGCACATGACGCGGGCTGCTGGCTGTACGGGTGGTTGATGTGGCAGATGATTGTGCAGTCCTGCTAACATGTCTAATGACGTGGCACGTCAATTTGCAGGAAATTAGCGAGGAAGACGCGTGACGCGCGTATGACGTGTCTGTGAGCGTGGACAGTACTGGTGGTGGCACCTGTGGGCATGCAGGACGTCGGTTTTTCACCGGGTTTTCACTAGTGGATTCCTCTCGTTGTCCTCTTCACGATGGTATATTCAAAAACACGTTTTGAGAACTTTGATTTTTGAGTTTGGATCAAACACCCTCTTTTTCAAGAACAAACTTTGATACCAATTGTTAGGAAATTCAAGCTCTTAAAACACACATCAATTTACGTGGTTTGACAACTTGCCTACTCCACGGAGCTACTAGTTTGTATTAATTAAGCTTAAAAGCAATACAAATAACAAAACATGGAGGAGGAGAAAAACTTCTTTACTCAACTCAACTCTCACCCTTAGCTCTCTCTGTGTTTCTCTCTATTTCGTGTTCTGCATCAGCTATCAATGCACCCTCTATTTATAGCTAGTGTGGGAGACAATTTTCTTCATTTGTTCAACAATAGTGGGTAACATTTTCTTTGGTTAGACACCTATCATTGACTCTAACCATGTCAACTATGACTGCCACCAACTATGGTTGCCACCAACCATGTTGTGTCCACACATAACACTTGGTTTATTGTATGTATGTGTACACGCGCACACACGAGTTGATACTATTTGATCTATAGTATGTTTGTATTCTGTTTTTTGTCTACTTAATTAATTGAGTGACATGATGACATTTAGGGTTTTTTATCCACTTTGAAAAGATTTAATAATTAACTTGAAAAATAAAACATAAAACTTGGTTTAGAAAAAAAATATTTTAAAAAAATCAAATCCCAATTCAGTGATACCAGATCACCCATGTCAAAGTCTACTAGGTTTTTCTAGATATTTACTCATCCTAGCGTTTTTTTTTTTACCTGGATTGTTTAAGGTACCAAATCTAAAATCAATCTATCAAACCAGTCTAAATAATTATCCTCTGTAGCTTTATTGCATTGATCTCCCCCTTCAATTCATTGGTTTTTTCAATAAACAAAAGATTTATTAATTACAGTAACAAAAAGGTAAAGCTAAAGAACTATATCAATTAAAAAAAATTAGTTATTACCCTGTCAAATAGTTATTACCCTGTCAAAGTCTCATCTTAAATTAAAATTTAAAGTTGTTAGTTGATGTTTAAGTTTTATATTAACTCATTGGAGTAAATTAAAAATGTTAAACTTTGGATTTAATTTCACCTCCACCTTCACCTTCATTTCATCGTTAAATAAACTTAAATTAAGTTTCATGACAGTTGAGAAGAAAAAAGAAATATAAACACGCACATATAACTAGGGAAGGTAGAAGAAATCAACGTTCAATAAAAAAAATCATCCAGGGGAGTCCGTTTATGAGCAACGGGTTTAGCGATTTCAGCCAATATCTGTATAATTAATTACAAGAGGAAAGAAAAATTGTTTTGCAAAATTAATCACAACAATTATTTCATATATAATGACTAAAGAGATTATTTCATATATAATTACCTTTTTAATATCTTCCCTCAAACGACGTTCTAGACGTTCAAGTGAAGTCTACTCGCTACTCACATAACTTTATCAGTATACATTACAAATATTTATCACATGCGAATTGTAATATTGCAGGTTACGTAAAATAGTTTTTTATTCAGAAAAATCTCTCTATTTATAAAATAATAATTTTCTATAAAATATAAAAACTTATTGTTATAATATATTCTAATAAAATATCGGGGGGTGGATAATGTCTAGGAATGGAACCTTTGTTTGGTCACGGAGGACAAACAGCAAGGTTGTTTTGCGGGCTCAATTTATTAAATTTATTGTATTAAAAAAAATCTTTGATTTTACTGATTATATTATTATAGACTCGAGGCTGCTTATTGACCAAAAACAAATGGCTATAGCATCTCAAAAACTGTATTCAAAAGGTGCCTATTGGCAGCACGTCCCTGACCACTATCACGCAACCACCTGTATGTATGCAATAATTCAAAAGTAACAAGAGATAGGAATAAAGAGTTTGCTCCCTTGTAGTTTGAAATTGGAGCTTGTGGTTGATATTATAATAATTATTAAAGATTTATATAATTATTAATTTTAAAATTTATAAAATTAATTAAGGTGTATAAACTGAAATAAATATCTATATTAATTAAAAAAAAGTTGATTCTTGCCAATGGAAACAAAAACGTGTAGCAATTAATTACCATTATTGATTGGTCATTTTTGTTTTTAGCTATTTTAATACTAACTTTGATTTATTCAAAAGCATATATAAAGGATTAACTCGTCTCATCTGGTCAAGATTAAATGTTATTTAGTCAGTTAACTTTAAATAAGTTTTTTTAATATTTATTTAAAATAATATTGTTTCTTATTTTTAGATTTTAAAAAATTAAATAGGCTTTTTTTCATGAAATGAGATAATCCAATTAAAATCTAAAACAACTGTAAAACCAAACAAAATTCTGAATGACAATAACGAAAATGAAAAACATTCAAATATTGAAATTAATGATGAACATACAAAACTGATATATTTATCATACTTGAAGGGCTAATCTGCAAATTTAAAGGGTTAGACGAGGGTTTATAAGAGGGAAGAGAATAGTAGAGGGAAAAAAGATTGTCGGTGTTGCATTAGAGATCCATTGACCACACGCACTATATAGGGATCAAGAGTGGATCATGATGAATTAAATGACTCGGTAAAAAAACGATTTTGACTACTAGAGTCAGTAGCATGCACCTTCAGAAAAATAACAAAACAGATGACATGTACAACTCAAGTGCCAACAACTTCTTTTTTATCTATAAAAATATTACATTGCCCTTACGATCAAATAATTATTACAAAAAAAAAACTGTTGTGAAATGATGAATAACCCCTTTTAATCAAACTTTCAAAAATTTAATTATAAGAATAAGAGAGTTATTACACTGCAGTAAAAAGTGAAATATCAAAAAAGCCTCTAAACCAAATGTTTTTATGCTTTTAAGGTCAATAAAATGATTTTACTATATAAAAAAATCATGAAAAGATCAAGATACCCCAAAACAATTGTATAATGACAAATAAACCAAGTAAGAAGACCATTTTACTTCTTAAAATGCAGTTCGTTATGATTTCTTGAATGATAAAATTGTTAATTTACCATTATAATTCATAATTCATAGCAAATCAAGGTATTAGGATTGTTGTCATTAATGTGCAGTAATCATGAAAAAAAAAATTTGCAATTAACTCTAAAAAGAAGAGAAGTCATTATTAAAAGACTACAATGATAGGTGAGTATTATGAAACAAGTTGCACTAACCATTGACAAAATGATGTAACCTATGTCTGCCACTATTAGTGTCATAACTTATAGCCAAGTTGTCTTATCATTCATACTTATAAATAGAGATATAAGTTACAGAGCAAAATAAAAGAGAGAGTGTAGAGCTAAAGATGTGACAAATATAAGAGAGAATAACCTGTCAAGGACAACTAATAGTAGGTACCATTGCAGCACTATAAAGTGAGAAAAGAGTCAGGTTGAGAGTTGAAAGAGTGGATGATTCCTCCTCTTTTATTATTATAAATCTTGTTCTCTCCCTATATAATCAAATGACTTCTCCCGTGAATATAGGTAATTTGCTGAACCATATTCATGAGTTACCCTTATGATTAAAGATGAAGAGCTACCTAGACTCTTAAGACTAATTAAGAGCGAGATACTCAAGGAGAAATAAGGTGTGGTTCCCAGGATGGAATAGATGGTAGATGCAACTCATAAATGAGTAGACTCTTGAAAAAGTGGTGAGCTTGTGATCATATTGAAATACTCAATTAATGACTATCACAATTAGAAATATATATTTTTGTTTGAGAAGGTGTTGTAAGTCTTGGTGTAAGTCTTGATAAATTATTTCGAACTGAGCATGGTTGATAAGCTCGAAGGGGAATATTGTGCTAGAGACAAGCGTTAACACTCTTCAAATGATATGTGGGAGACCATCTGGTTAAAGTGATCCTTTAGTGTGAGCAAGGGTATACTTTGGTAACTCTAGTGATTGAAAGATTTGGTAAATACCTGTAAACATGGTTGGAGATGCTCTTAAAATGGTAAGTTTGGAAGAGTTCTAAGGTGCTAGCTTATGCTGAAGAAGTAAGAAGATAATTGCTCACACAAATGACAAAGAGAGTGATTGTTAGGATTATTACCATTAATGTGTAACAATCATTAATAGACGATATCATCCATTGACAAATGCAACAGCCATCCCGAATATCAAAGTTTGGCATCCACCATTTTTTAAGATAAGCTAGAGTTGGTGACATCATTCTTGCTTATAAATAAACAGTACGAGAACAAAGCATAGAGTGTGCAATAGTAGAGTAAAAGAAAGAAGAAGAGAGAAAGAGAAAAGGGGTGTTAATGGTAGTAGTCCTGCTGCAAGTGCAGCAATAAGAGATGTGAGTTAAATTGAGCAAATGTGATTCTCCTCCTCCATGTATTATGTGTTGTAACCTTTCTCTATCTCAATAATATGGACTACTCCTGTGCATGTAGATGATTTGTCAAACCATGTTAAATACTATGTATCAACATGCTAAGTCTCTAATGGACAATGATCATGAACACTATTAGTCCATGGGAGAATCCCCAACATAAAATTCACAAAAGAAAAAAGTTAATTATGTATTTAATTATTAATAAAACTAACATGATGAAGTAATTGTGTATTTTCTTCGTAGCCATGATTTTTAAATAAATTTTTTCATCAAGATTTACATTATTAAATAATAGATTGTAAAAGAAATGAAGAAATCCAACCTAAATGAAAAAATAAAGAATTATTTTAATTATTTTATTTTAGGTTTTTTAGATAAAGTAAGAACTTAAATTTAAAAAAAAAATATTTGAAAAAGGTACGTAACTAACATTGTTAAGTAATGACCGTGTTAGATAATGAAGATATAAAAAACTTTATTGATGTATAAATTAGCCTATAACATTTATGAATCTTTTTACTTTGATCCTTGTGTTTTTTGCTTGCAAAGAAGTCCTTAATTGAAGTTATATTGGTCCATATATTTTACAAAAAGTTCAACTTCATCCCTGTTGTTTTTTCTATTAAGTTTCTAGATGACATATCTTAAACGTAGTCGAGATTGTCCCAATAGATATATAATATAATAAGAAACAAACATTTTAATTTTCTATTAGTATACCTATTTACGTGTAATTACATTGTCCATCGTTTCATTTAAACAAAAATAATTTAAAAACACAATATATAAATCAACTTGTATTTGGCGTGTTGACAGACTCATATCAACATGTTGACTTATAAATTTAATAACCATGTGTCAACATGTATTTGACATAATCTAATAAAAAAATTGATAATAATAAAATTTGCGCTTTCAAATAAAAATAAAATAAAATGAAACCCGCGTTCTTGAGAACTTGATTTGACTTCACAATAAACGCGGTGTGAAGCATCTGCTTGCAGTCATTATTCAAACGAAGAAAAGTATAAACCAGTGTACGTAAATCTTCCGCTACTGCTTGGAAATAATATTGAAGAATAAATAAAGAAAGAGATATCCATGGACAAGGATGGCTCCATCAGGAAATGAACTTGGCTTGTCCTCCTCGTATTCTTGTAAGAAGTGATCAGATGTTTGGTCCCATTCACATCAAATTCATACATTTCTTTGTAAGAAGTGATCAGATGTACGTAATTAGAGCTAATATTTAACGCACATATTTGGGTTTTCAATAGTTTTTTTAAAAAGAAAAAAAAACAAGAAAAAACCTGTATACTATTTGAGATCTATGCTCCCTGTTTTTAGAGGAACCAACTAAGACCGATGCTCATGACAATTATCTTTCGCAACATTAGTTCCATGACGAGCATCTCTCGCAACATCAATTAGCTGTATTGTTGCAGGCTTGCAGCCGGTGCCCCCATCCCTGTTGCAGTTGCCGTGATCGGATCACTAACCAACATCACTGCCATCCCCACCGTCACCCCCGCCACGACCCCCACACTTGCAGCGACTCCTTTCTTAATTTTTTCTTTCTTGATTTTCTTCCTTTCAGCCTTCATATATAAGAAAACACCATTTATTACGTGACTATTAAGTAGAATATTTCAATAAATATATATAATGTTTTATTTGTAGATATTGCAGATACCGAAGATCAATGGTGTAGATATTATAGATACTACAACATGAATAGACAATATACAAGATCCTGTAGTTATTATATTGACTTATATATGTTATCTCTATTTTCTATTTTAGATGATCGTATAATTATTATTTATTTATTTTATAAGCAAGAACAAAATCAAATCTAGTAACTGCCATATTACAAATTGAATATAGTCTAAATATATTTATACTCTGCTATTAGTAAGTCCATGATTGAGAAATTATACTTCTCTTAATTTCTACAGTATAGTCCAGAAATAATAAACACCGTCACCGCTAATTAGTTAGAAGTTGCAACAATCTTCCGCCATTATTATTGTATAACTCAGCCCAACAACTCTGGACGCGTGTTTAAGGAACAAGAATTTTACGAATGAGAAGTGAAGGGATGCAGAGGATATTATAGAATCAACTTTCGATTTTTTATTTTGTAAGCGCACAACACCATGTGGAAAAACTGGGACAGTAGGGTCCATGATAATTATATTCAAAGCTAATTTATTTTTTACTTGAATTAATTATAGAGACTCAGTAATTGGTACTTGTTTTTCATTTTTATATTTGTTAGAGATACGTTTACCCACCCACAAGTAAATGTCAGTTGGACAGAAACTTAACTCCACAAGTTATCCTTCTATGGGAATTTGTAGGTTTATTCATTTCCAAAGCTTCTTCTTCATTGCATTGGTTTTTTTAGGTATATATTGGATTTTTCTTTAATTATCATGGATTTATATTTCAGACTTTAAAGTCTATTGAGTGTGATCTAAGATATAATTTATATTATTTTATAATATATTTTTTTTAAGTAAAAGCTCTTGAGTTTGAAACTTATTCATATCTATATTATTTTATATTTATTTTTTATTAAATAAATAGGGATAGAAAAATTCAAACTCATAACCACTTGGTCAATAAGACTCTGATATCATGTCAAAAAATCATTTCAACCAAATAGTTTAAGTTATTAGATGAGATTCTATGATATAATTTATATTATTCTTTAACACACTATTTCAAGTGATATTGTGTTTACTTTTGATCAAATAAATAGAAATGATTAGATTTAAACTTGTGATTATATAGCCATTAAAATTCTGATATCATTTTAAAAACCTATTTCAACCCAACTTAAATTATAAAATGAGGTTACAAAATATAATTTTTATTATTCACTAACCAATATCTCTGTTCTCCTGACTTTTTAAAACACATTTCTAAAGTTATTTCAAGTGAATTACTTCTCCGTTACAAAACATTATGGAGAAGTAATGAACTGTCAATTAATCGGTTGGGTTCTTAATTTTTATAAAGGTGAGAGATCTGTTTACCGGCGCGTGGATATAATAATGTTAGAGAAAAACGTTACTTGATAATTTAATCCCTCCTAGGGAACTTTCTGGGTTTAACCATATCCGAAGCTTCTACTTCATTGCTTTGGTTTTTGGTTTATGTCTATTGTCAACTCTTATTTTAGTGACAACTAGAGTCAGATTTCTGTTACCTATTAATCTAGTGCCGAGTGCCAACTAACAAGAGTATCAAGTTGATCGATAATTAAATTAATACAAAAAAAAACTTGGTCTGTATATTCAATTCTTATTTCAAGTTCATTACTTCTCAAAGTTTTATGAAATATTATGGAGATATTATAACCTAATCGTCCAACTATTCTAGCGCAATTAGGAAGTTCGAGTTTTTTTCAAAGTTATGTTTTTAGTTCTCTATCTGTGAACTTTCATCGTAAATGACATTTCTGACATCCTTTGCGCCGGGCGAGTGAAAAGCATTTTCAAATTCTCATACTATTCTCCAGATATTATTTTAAGGTTGAACAAATTTCTAACCCATTTCTTTATTATCAAAGGCTGTATTTACAATGAAAATTTAATTTGAAATAAACATTTAAAATTAAATGTTTAAAAGTTTAATTAAAATTTTTCAGGGTTTAAATAAATTTATTGATAGCTTAATTAAAAATATATATTTTTAAGGTTAATTTAAACTTTAATTAAAAAGAAATTGAAGTATAAGGTTGTGTTGCAATTTTGAAGAGGTAATTGGATAAGATCTTATTATATAAATATTAAAGTTTGATAAATAATTAAAAATTTGATTAAAAAAACAATCAAATTAAAAAAAAAACATGTTAGGTATATTGGTTTTTTTTTTTAATTCTACCTTGACCTAATCAAGTTGTTTAATTAATTCCGCAGTCATGGGATTTATATTGCAGTCCTCAAATATGTGTACATTTTTCACCCAAGTTCTTATAACGCATTTCTAAAGTTCCTTCAAGTTCATTTCTTCTCCATTACGAAACATTATAGAAATTTTCTAAACTAATCTTCAAACTCTTATGGCGCAATTCAAGTTTTCTCAAAATTATGTTCTTAGTTCTCTATTTCTGAACTAATAATTTCATCATAAATTAGATGTCCGTCATCTTTTGCGTTCAAGTGACTAGCATTTTCAAATTTAAAATCTAAGCTCTCTTTACGAAACTATCATTCTATTTACGGGATATACTATCGCAATTTAAAACTAATTGTTCAAGAGACCCTAGAACTTTTCATGAAATCCAACTACACCTTGACCTTCTTCTTTTTTTATTTTAATTTTAATCCCTCAAACTACCAGGTAAAGGCAAGCACAGCTACCTCCCGTCCATGAAAAGATATCTAACCAAAAGTTTACTTTGTTAGGCTACGTGTAAAAAATAATTTTAAATTATTCTTTAATTGGAATATAGTTCCCTAAATTTCCAACAAAAGGTGCCATCTTCAATTATTGTAGTTCCCGTTTGAACTACCACCAACACTAGAAAGACTTATATTGGGAGTTTGCGAATCTCTATATAGGCTCTTTCACACTAGGTCTATTAAGAAATAATAATTAGGTGAAGTTCTATGAATTGTTTAATGCTAGCACGCATTAGACCATCCAGCAGTTGCTTTTTGTTTTGTTTCTCTCTCTCTCTCTCTCTCTCTCTCTCTCGATGTCCATACCAACCATGCATTAATATACGTTTCAATCCATTTCAATAGAGGAAGCTGCAGAGTAATGATACACGAAGTTTGTCCCTCATTGCACTGACTGTGTCCAGGAGCTCTTTTCTTAGTACAACTCTTAATTTAGTGTCTGGCCGAGGTACCTGACATGGTATTCTTGTCTTCTACAGATGCGTGCGTGTATCATATATTCTTTTATTCAGTGTCCAAGTTTGCGGGCATGGGAACTTTAATTGGCACACGAAATAGAAGATGTCAACTCATAAGTCGAAATACTCCAACAAAAATTAATTTTAAAATTAAAAGGAACAATGAGATACCATAAATCAACGCACATTGTAAATTGAGATACCAAAAAGGAACAAGCAATATATAGTAAGGTACCTGAAGAGAAACAGCTCGGGTCACTTCATACTCAATGTCCTTTATGAACGGCATCCACAGTGACTTGCATTGCAGTGGTGTACGCAGTTTAGCATTGGGAGAGACCTGCATCATATTTGATTTGATGCAAAATCCATTTAGAAGATATATAGAGATGAACTTATCTATGAAATATCAGCATTGCATAAGTACATAGATTTAAAAAATATCAGCCTACTACTACCCCTTCCCAAGTGTTCGAAGCAAGGGGATCCATACCAAAAACGTGCTGTTCTATCTTTGGAAAAATTTCCGCCCATGAGAGAGGAAAACAGTAATTTTTCGATATTGTCCCGCTTCCCGTCTAGGCTAATGGCTGCCATTACTGATAGAATTTTCAAAGACTGCAATGACATGATTTCAAGATATTTAGCTGTCACTCAAGTCCAAAGAGGCAGGAGCTATTTGTTACCAAGTCTGGCTAGATCACCGCAGATCTTGCAACGTTTTTAACTGTTATAAATTTTTTTTTCCATGTCCAATCCCTTAGTTTTGAATCCTTTTCATAATTGAAAAGCATTGTGAACCTGATAAATGACCCGAAAATTGACTAGCAGAAAGGACAATTGCAAGCAGAAGTAAACACTACCAGTTCTTCATGCGGAACAGGACTTTCCCTACTTCTCTTGCCTTTCTGTACACCAAATTTCTTGCATGATCCCCCAAAGATCGCTTCTTTGTGTCAATTGTAGATCCGTCCAAATCAAAACTATCAACTTCTTTTAAGAATTTTGACATGGCATTTCCAGTCCTATGCTTAACATGCGTTCTTATATGAGCCCATGTGTATTTCTCATGAACTTCAAATAGGATGTCTATGGGCTCAGTAAGCTCTTCATTGAGTTGATTCTGCATTTGAACAATGTATTTAACATTTTATCATCTATTGTATAGAGAACGTGTTGGTGGGAGAAACCACTTGTGGTGGCTTTGAAACACTCA
>SRLM01014019.1:0-27405 GCA_015708895.1 Populus ilicifolia
TTAACAAGCAAAGTATTAAAAAGTGAACAAGATAACAAATATCAAACATTGAAGTCCATATTAAGTTTACATTATACTTATTCTTATACCATTAGTGTAACCTTTTCACCTTGACATAATTAACTTAGCTAGACATAATGAAATAAAGAAAAATAGATAAACAAACTAAGTAAAGGAAAGGAAATGAAAGGCATAAACATAATATTAATGGAAGCAAAGCATAAAAATTACAAAAAAATACAAAGAGAGAAAAGAAGAGCATAATCTTCATCTGGACACCAAGATGCCTAAATGCATGACAAATGCCTTCTTTTATAGGCCAAAATTGGGAACTATTGATTTGATGACTAATTGATGAGTAGATGGCCAACCCTTGACTTGGTGACAATCATTTTCTTCTCTTGTCTGCCCAAAACGTCATTGATGATGTCAAAATTAGAGCCACTTGAAAACATGGAAGTTCCAGAAAATTGTCTTAACTTTCTTGTGTAAAACATTCAGCTCATTTCGACTTCTAGAACTCCAAATATGGCCAAAATACTGAATAGTGCTCGGGCTGGAGGACAGATTCGGGCTTCTTTATTGTTGCAACAATTTGGACTTGAAAATGGCTTTTTTAGATCTTGGGCTCCTATAAAAGTTGTAGGCCTATGTCTTACCTTTCCATCCATATAAAGTAGACCTAAATCTGAGATCTATAGCTTTAGATATGAGCCAATTACCGAACAGTGTTCCGGTTTGGATTGCAACAACATCTCTTTTCTAAGTTTGATCATCTCTTTGCCTTTGCAATTGAAGTTCTTAAAGTCATCAATCAATCCTTTCATTTATGTGATAGGCCTGCATTTAAAATGGACATTTACCATAAATTAAAGGTATCTTATATTATTAGATAGATTATTATAAAACATACTTTAGTTAAGGAGTTATTGATACTTCAAGTGCAAAATGATTATATAAAACCATGATAAAAATGCACTTTTGAGTACTAATCACAGGACAATTGCCAGCTCATCAGAGTACCCAAGATAAAAGAAAGTTCTTGAACTAAATAAAGAACTTTTATTGGGATGACCCTTATTTATTCAAATATTGTCCTGATCAAATATTTCAAAGATGTATTCCTGACAATGAGGTAAGTAGTGTCATTAAATTTTGTCATTCTTAGGCATGTGGGGGTCATTTCTCATCAAGAAAGACAACTGCAAAAATCTTACAAAGTGGATTTTATTAGCCCACCATATTCAAAGACTCACATGCATTCTGCAAGTCTTGTGAAAATTGTCAAAAGTTGGGATCAATTTCAAAACGTCACATGATGCCTTTAAATCCTATTCTTGTCATTGAGATCTTTGACTGTTGAGGTATAGATTTCATTGTTCCATTTCCTCCATCATTTGGTTTCTTGTATATATTAGTTGTAATAGATTATGTTTCAAAATGGATAGAGGCAATTCTAAATCGAAACAATGATCACAAAACAATGATAAAGTTTTTGAAAGAAAATATTTTGAGTCGATTTGGAGTCCCTCAAGCCATAACAAGTGATGGTGGAACACATTTCTGCAACAAGCCATTTGAGTCTTTAAAGAAGAAATATGGAATCACACACAAAGTTGCCACCCCTTATCACTCTCAAACAAGTGGACAAGTAGAGCTTGCTAATGGAAGATCAAACACATTTTGGAGAAAACAGTGAACCCTAATAGAAAAGATTGGTCTTTAAGACTTAATGATGCACTTTGGGCTTATCGAACTGCTTATAAAACATCATTAGGTATGTCACCTTATAGACTAGTCTATGGAAAACCTTGACACTTGCCTGTGGAACTTGAACATAAAGCTTATTGGGTTATTAAAGCTTTCAATTCAAATCTGGATGATGCTAGTCAACTGCGAAAGTTACAAATAAATGAGCTTGAGGAAATAAGAAATGATGCATATGAAAATTCAAGAATTCATAAAGCAAGAATTAAAGAGTTTCATGACAAGAATATACTAAGAAAAACATTCAATGTTGGTCAAAAAGTCTTACTTTATAATTTTTAACTGCATTTATTTCCTGGCAAAATTAAGATCAAGATGGAGCGATCCTTTTATTGTGAAACATGTGTATACAGATGGGGCCTACGACATCGAGAATCCAAAGAATGACAGTGTTTTCAAGGTAATTGGACAACGTCTGAAAGTTTACTTTGACAATTTTTTAGTTGAACATGACTCTATTGAATTGGGTGATCCTGTATATAAAGATTGATTATTATTATTATTATTTCTTTTTGAGTGATTTTTGCTAGTTTCTCTTACCCCGGTCAAATGGCGGATAATGGTACTCTGTGACTTAAGTTGGTTCTTTCAGTTTCCCACAATAACTGATATCTGTATATACATTTCTACAATTCTTTGAATCTCTCTTCCAATTCTCATTTGAAAATGGATACTAATCTTGCAAAATTAAAAAAGTATTTTCCCGCTCTACCTCAGAATGTGATTATGACACGATAAAAAAGTTTGATGTCTTCTACCAAGTGCAAGAGTGTCGAAGTAATAAATAACCCGGCAAGACCGGGGTCGAACCACAAGGAGGTCAATTGTACAAATTATAAACGACAATGATAACAATAACAACACCAATAACAATAACAACAACTATAATAATAATGATACTACTACTAGTAGTAGTAGTAATAGCAACAATAATAATAAAGTAGAAGAAGAAGAAAAATTGATGAGAACTTTGAGATTAAAAATTAAAGTAAGGATTAAAGAATAATAACAAACAATATCAAGGTTAGAAGATCCACTAATGGTATGTTAAACAAGTATAGTATAAACTCTTATTATTCAATTGGAAACCACACACAAAGGTGGTTCCAATCATATTATAGATTGTTAACATGATTACATTAGTCATCTTATTCAATTAATGTTTATTCTTGTAAATCTCGTCAAGCATTCATGATTATAACTTATGTTAACAACAAATCAAGTTCCTTTCATAGCTCAGGTGTTGGTCATACCATACAGTATGGGCTGTGAAAGTGCCAAGCATTTGTTGTACCAAGTGTTATACAACATAAATCAAGATTAGTCATTTAACAAGCAAAGTATTAAAGAGTGAACAAGATAACAAATATCAAACATATTAGTATCAAACATTGAAGTTCATATTAAGTTTACATTAAGCATAAATATTACCAAGAATACAAAGAGAGAAAATAAGAGCATGATCTTGATCTAGACACCAAGATGCCTAAATGCATGGCAAATGCCTCCTTTTATAGGCTAAAATTAGGAACAATTGATTTGATGACTAATTGATGAGTAGATGGTCAATCCTTAACTTGGTGACAATCCTTATCTTCTCTTGTCTGCCCAAAACATCATTGATGACATCAAAATTAGAGCCACTTAAAAACATGAAAGTTCTAGGAAATTATCTTGGCTTTCTTGTGTAAAACATTCAATTCATTTCGACTTCTAGAACTCTAGATATGGTCAAAATACTGAACAGTGCTCGGGCTTGAGGACAGATTCAGGTTTCTTTGTTGTTGCAACAATTTGGACTTGAAAATAGCCTTTTTAGATCTTGGGCTCCATATGAAAGTTATAAGCCTATGTCTTACCTTTCCATCTATATAAAGTAGACCTAAATCTGAGATCTATAGCTCCGGATATGACCTAATTACCAAATAGTATTCCGGTTTGGATTGCACCAACATCTCTTTTCTAAGTTTGATCATCTCTTTGCCTTTGCAACTGAAGTTCTTAAAGTCATCAATCAATCCTTTTATTTATGCGATAGGCCTGCATTTAAAATGGACATTTACCATAAATTAAAGGTATCTTATATTGTTTCTCTATTTTAATGCTTTGATTACTAGGGACTAGTAATAAGCTAGTTGGGGGGTATGATTAGTACTTAAAAGTGCATTTTTATCATCATTTTTCACTTGAAATATCAATAACTCCTTAACTAAAGTACGTTTTATAATAATCTATCTAATAATATAAGATACCATCAATTTATGGTAAATGTCCATTTTAAATGCAGGCCTATCACATAAATGAAATGATTGATTGATGACTTTAAGAACTTCAATTGCAAAGGCAAAAAGATGAATCAAACTTAGAAAAGAGATGTCGGTGCAATCCAAACCGGAACACTGTTCGGTAATTGGCTCATATCTAAAGCAATAGATCTCAGATTTAGGTCTACTTTATATGGATGGAAAGGTAAGACATAGGCCTACAACTTTTATAGGAGCCCAAGATCTAAAAAAGCCATTTTCAAGTCCAAATTGTTGCAACAATAAAGAAGCCCGAATCTGTCCTCCAGCCCCAGCACTGTTCAGTATTTTGGCCATATTTGGAGTTCTAGAAGTTAAAATGAGCTGAATTGTTTACAAAAGAAAGCTGAGGCAATTTCCTAGAACTTTCATGTTTTCAAGTGGCTCTAATTTTGACGTTATCAATGACGTTTTGGGTAGACAAGAGAAGATAAGGATTGTCACCAAGTTAAGGGTTGGCCACCTACTCATCAATTAGTCATCAAATCAATAGTTCCCAATTTTAACCTATAAAAGGAGGCATTTGCCATGCATTTAGGCATCTTGGTGTCCAGAGCAAGATTATGCTTTTGTTTTCTCACTTATATTTTTTTGTATTGCTTATGCTTTGCATTCATTAATATCAAGTTCATGCTTTTCATTTCCTTTCCTTTACTTAGTTAACTTTTATCTTATTTATGTTCTTATTTTGTTTATCTATTTTTTGTTCTATCATTATGTCTTGCTAAGTTTATTATGTCAAGGTGAAAAGGTTACACTAATGGTGTAAGAATAAGTATAGTATAAACTTAATATGGACTTTAATGTTTCATACTAACATGTTTTATATTTGTTATCTTGTTCAATCTTTAATGCTTTGCTTGTTAAATGGCTAATCTTGATTTATGTTGTATAACACTTGGTACAATAAATGCTTGACACTTTCATAGCCCATATTATATGGTATAACCGACACGTGAGCTATGAAAGGAACTTGATTTGTTGTTAACATAAATTATAATCATGAATGTTTGATGAGATTTACAAGTATTAACATTAATCGAATAAGATGACTAATGTAATCATGTTAATAATTTATAATCCAATTGTAACCTCTTTTATGTGTGGTTTCCAATTGAATAATAAGAGTTTATACTATACTTCTTTGACATACTATTAGTGGATCCTCTAACCTTGACATTGTTTGTTATGATTGTTTAATCCTTACTTTAATTTTCCATTTCAAAGTTCTCATCAATTTTTCTTCTTCTTCTTTATTGTTACTACTACTACTACTACTAGTATTAGTAGTATTATTGTTGCTATTATTATTATTATTGTTATTGTTATTGTTACTATGGTTGTTGTTTATAATTTGTACAATTAACCTCTCTGTGGTTCGACCCTGGTCTTGTTAGGTTATTTATTACTTCGACACTCTTGCACTTGGGAGAAGACATCAATCTTTTATTGTGTCACCATGCTTTTGCTGCCCCTTTTAAAGAGAAAGGGAAAGCTTTCAACCTAACCTGTTCTTCATCTACTTTGTTTGGTTTCATGCCGACAACAAACCATATGGAACTCTTTGAGATGAGTATGAGGATTTTCTCTTGCAAGACCATTAAATGTTGGTCGTAAATGTATAAAACCAAATTTGAGCTCAAAGTTTACATTATTGTCGATGTGTATGCGCAATGTTTGATTTTCCACATTAGGAGTAGTAAGCTCCTTGAGTGTTTATTGTCGTGCAATTGCTATGTTGTTAAGGCGAGCTTCCTTTCATAACATGTGTAAAGTTTTTTCTATCTCGAGATCCAACTACACTTGACTTTGATTAGTAGAACGGGTTACTGGCATAAATCATCAAGAAAACTCAAAAGAAACCAACCATACAAGAGATTGAAAACAATGCAAATTGTACGAAAATCCTACACTAGAAAACTAAAATTGCCAAAAAAAAACCCTAGAAAACAATAGAATTTGGCTTTGATAGGGTAAGGCTAGTGGCAATCATCAGTCTTGTTTAGAATGTCATTTTCCTTAAGAAAACAAAAGGCCAATACCTAATTCCACAATACAATTTGTTTTGAAAAGTACCGTTACCGTAAATGAATAGTATCGCATAAGCAAAAATTCTGTCTCTATTTTTTTAAAATAAATAACAATCACCACAAATAAAAATAATAGCACAAGAATCAATAAAAATTACTTCTCCAGTAATGGCGCCAAAATTTGTTGCAATGCCACGATCATACAAATTAATTACTTTAGCTTCAAACACAACACACAAGATAGTATAGAGCAAGTAAAGGGTCGATCCCACAAGAAAGGTTAAAGTAAGATTTTTATCCTAGATGATAGGCAATTTGGGGGTCTTGGACATTGTCTAGGCTAAAGCAATGAAGTACCTAGACTTGTTAGCTGAAAATGCTCAAAATTGGAACACTACAGGCATGTATAAGGTATCAAGTAAAACTCAACCTCATACATCTAGTAGAGGTATGTACAAGCTTAGGGAAGATCGTGACCTTTAAACCAAGTTTGCATCTTTAGCTAGCAAAGTCAAGACATTAGAATTAAAAAAGAGTGGTCAATTAAAATCTATTCAAGACATTGCATGTTAAATCTGTGAAACAAATAAACACTCAACCAATGATTATACAACCTTGCCTTCTTTTAGGGAATGTTTCTATGAACAAGTCCATGCTTCAAACAATTTCTAAAGGCCCAATCATAACCCATACTCGCAAATACACAATCCTGGTTGGAGAAATCACTAAAATTTTAGTTGGAAGAGTGATAATGCATAAACTTCACCACCATAGTTTAAGCACACCATAATTTCCAAAATTGTCATGGATATGCACCTTTTTATGTTCCACCTATTAGAAGAAATTTTGAGAAAACTTTGTATGTATTCATTGAAAAGCAAGAGACAATCAACACTCAACTTGCTCAAAGTATAAAAATTTTTAAAGATACTCTTGCAAAATTCACATCTGCTTTTAGTTTCAAGATAAAGGTAAGTTTCCATCTCAACCATAGCAAAATCCTAAAGGGTAATATAATACAAATGCAAGTAGTTCTGGAAGTCAGCACATGGAACAAGTCAAATCAGTCATCACTTTTCATAGTGGTAAGGTTATTCAAAAACCAATTCTTGAACCATGTGAGAAAAATAATGAGTCAATCTCTAAAGGTAAGGAAGGGGTTGAATCTGAACATTGCAAAGAAAAGACTGATTCTCTGCCAGCACTTCTATTTCCTCGTGCTATGACCAATCAAGAAAAAATCGAGGATGAAAAAGGCATTGAAATTATTGATGCGTGTAAATGCCTACAAGAATATATATATATATATAAAGAGGGAATTGATGACTCCATCATTGTTGCCGATTTCTAAATCAGCAACAACGCAGTTTTTGTTGTCGATTACCTAAATCGGCAGCAATGTCATTTCATTGTTGATTCCTAGAATCGGTAGCGATGTAGTCTCATTGCCAATTCCAGAATCAATAGTGATGCACTCTAACTGCCGATTTCCTGAATCGACAACGACATAGTTATTTTTAAATTATCTTAAGGAGCTGGAGGGAGGGGTAAAACTAGTTTTAGATAGACCAAAACAAGAATAAGAACACATCTAAACCAACCTCCAAACAACCCATCTCATTTAATGGGGAGTATAAATACAAGGAGGAGAGAGAGGATGATCCATCCTCTTCCTAAAGTTGTCTCAAACAGTTGCATGTCGACCTTACCTTCCTCTTTCCCAACAAAAACCTAAACCAAACCAATAGAGAGTGCTTTGTGAACGTGTGAGGGAAAGATGAGACCTTGAGGGAAGATTTGGACAGCTACCTAGAGGAAAGGAAAAGGAGGGTTAGAAACGTGAGAGGAAAAAGAAGAAGTAGAACTAGCAGGAGAAAAGAAAGAATAGTGTCAAACCTTCCTTAAACTTAGTTAGATTCAAAAGGTGGTTTAGTTGGGATGAGACCATCATCAAGATAAGAATAACCCACAGGTAGAGCAGGTAGGTGACTTGCACCTTCCTTTTCCTACGTTAAATAATGAGATATTTTAATATGAACGTTACTATAAATGGTAAGAACAAATATCAGATTGTCAAATGTCTAAATGAGATAAGTCAAAGGGATGACTGGGACAAGGGAATGATTAGCCTCGGCTAATGGCATTTGAAGGGAATGATTAGCCTTCGCTAATGTTATTCAAAGGGATGACTAGGACAAACAAATGATTATCCTCAGCTAATGGCATTCGAAGGGATGACCGAGGCAAAGGAATGATTAGCCTCAGCTAATGGCATTTGAAGGGATGATCGGGACAAACGACTAATTAGCCTTGGCTAATGGCATTGAAGGGATGACCAGGATAAAAAAATTATTAGCCTCGACTAATGGCATCCAAAGGGATAACCAGGATAAATGACTGATTAGCCTCGATTAATGGCATCCGAAGGGATGACCAAGACAAATGATTGAATAGCTTTGGCTAAAGGCATCCGAAGTGGATGATCAGGGAGAGTGAGCGGCTAACCTTATCAAATAATGCCTTAAAAGGATATATGGGTCTAAGATTATGGTTGATTGCAAGAATTGGTGCATCTATATGCATTATAAGTTGTGTATGATAAGTACATGAAAAAACTATAAATATCATGCATCAAACATAGAGTAATGTTAATGTTTCATTAATTTGCTAGATCATTTAATTATTATTATTATTAAAAAGCAATTGCAATATCTTAAATGCATTATACTACAACAGGGACATCACATCAATGAGATGCCTAAGAAGCCCGATACACTTGAATCTACTTTTGTAAGGAATCATGTAATTGCATCCTAAATCATGATGTATTTTGTATGAATCAATGTATTAAATGTATAACTTTTATTGGATCCTTTTGTTAAATTTATGATGACTATTATTAGGATAGGAATGCAAACTCATGTCTTTGTATGCATATTATAATGTGAACTGCTAATCATAAAGTATAATATTATGTGTTTATGTAAGATTCACTTTTAAATGAAATGTTGAATGTCGTTAATGTATGTATTGCATCTTGATGATGTGAGGAAATAGGTTTGCCAATTACCGACACGATGTGTGTCAAGTAAAAAAGAAAAATTTAAGATTGTTTAGGGCTTAAAAAGCCAGGTTGTTACAATGCAGTTCTTTTATCAAAAGTGACAATAGATTTGACATTTGACATCACACTAATCGATGATTACTTTCTTGATGAATCTCTACTTTCTCTTAGTTCAATGCCTTGGTTTGCTAAAAATATCAATTTTCTTGCTTCAGGATTTTTGCTAGTTCACTAGAGTACCAAAGACAAAAAAAAATTGAGCAATATGAAAAAGTTTTATTAGGATGACCCTTACTTATTCAATTATTGTCCTAATCAAATATTTCAAAGATGTATTCCCGACAATGAAGTAAGTAATGTCATTAAATTTTATCACTCTAAGGCACGTGGGGATCATTCCTTGTAAAAAAAAGGACTATAGAAATCTTACAAAGTGGATTTTACTGGCCCATCATATTCAAGGAATACATGCATTTCATAAAACCTCTGAAAATTGTAAAAATATGGGATTTATTTCACAACACAAAGAGTCTTTAGATAATCTTCTATTGACTCTTAAGTCTTATCATAATCGAGATAAGCATTGTGCAATTCATGACTTATGAATCCATTTTCATAAAGAACATACTTGACATAGTCTTGGGAATCTAACTAAAAAAGACCTTGTGTGCTAGTTTTTAAGAAAACTGGATGAAAAGCCTATCCCTGATCCATAGAGGGTGTTTAAGTCGTTCTTGGACGTAAAACCAAGGGAAGATGTGAGCCACAATTATAACTACCTGTATATACATATAATTTTTCAAAAATAAATAAATAAAGAGAGAGAGAGAGTGTGTGTGTGTGTGTGTAAGACTCTAGTTGACCTATATATAGGTGATATGATTGCCCTTTTAATTTTTCATCTATAAAATCCTCTATTCCTTCCTTTCATTTCTACTCAACCCATACATTCAACAAATATAAAAGTGTGTAGAAATGGCAACTTTCTCATGTCATCATATAAGAAATATTTTTGTTTTTGGTGGATTTAGTTCTAGGAAAGAAAATGAGTTTTTAGAATTAGCAAATCATCTTGGTTAGGTGCTAGCTAAGAGAAAGATTCATTTAGTGTGTGGGGAAGATAGTCTTGGGTTAATAAGAGGTGTGTTAATAACTACATTTTTAGGAGGTAGTCTAGTTTTGGGGAGTTGTTAGTAAAGCTTTAGCATAATGAGACATTATTGGAAAAACAATTGGAGAGGAACTATAAGTCTCCACAATGTCTGCTTGAATGAATACAATGTTTAACCATGTTAATGTCTTCATTGCCTTACCAGGTGGTCTAGGTACATTGGAAGAGATTTTTCATATTTCCTCTTGAGGCCAACTGCATATTCACCATAAAACCATAGGTTTGTTAAATGTTGATGGTTATTATGATAAGTTGTTATCATTTCTTAATCATGCTGTGGAATAGGAATTTCTAACATCATTTGCATGACAAATCATAATCTCTGCTGCTGTTGTTGAACAATTGATTGACCAACTATAAACTTTCATTTTTGTAATTGATCCCTCTATGAGTCCTACAAATTGGTCATCTAAGCAAAGTCGTAAAAATTTTAGATTAGATTTGAGTCTTCATTTGTGAATCTTTATGTCTTTTGCTTTTATTATTGTGTTTTGTTGTTTCTTATATTTGTTTAAGTGTGTTTCAGGTTTGTCAGTGTTTGTTATTTCAGTTGATATCTTCTATACTCTATCTTTCTACTTTAGAACATTGAGGACATTGTTTTGTTTTTGTTGGGGGGGAGAGGGTAGTAATTGAAAAAAAAATAATTATGTTTTCTATTTTACAAAACATGCACAAAATTATTGTTACTAAGATGACAGAGTAAAGAAGCTCTTTTGTTAAAATGACTCTTGAGACGCATCTTAGTAACGATTCTTAACAAGGTTTATCATAATACTTCTTGAAATATTTAGGTTTACAAACTCTCACATTGTTATCACTTAATTCTGCTTATATGCTCATTAATATGTATTCTTAAACCTCAATTTTCACAACAGACTTTAACATAATGATTAGTACTTAAAAGTATATTTTTATCAATGTTTTATATCATCATTTTGCACTTGAAGTATCAATAACTCCTTAACGAAAACATGTTTTATAATAACGTATCTAATAATATAAAATACCTTTAATTTATGGTAAATGTTTATTTTAAATGCAGACCTATCATATAAATAAAATGATTGATTGATGAATTTAAGAACTAAAATTGAAAGAAAAAAGAGATGACCAAACTTAAAAAAGAGATGTTGGTGCAGTCCACTCTAGAACATTGTTATATAGTTGGGTCATATTTGGAGCTGTATATTTTAGATTTAGGTCTACTTTATATGGATGGAAAGGTAAGACATAGGCCTACAACTTTCATATGGTGCCTAAGATTTAAGAAGGTCATTTTCAAGTCTAAATTGTAGCAATAATAAATAAGTCTAAATTTGTCCTATAACCCTTGCACTGTTTAGTGTTTGGCCCATATCTAGAGTTCTAAAAGTCTAAATGACCTCTATTTTTTTCATAGAAAGATGAGACAATTTTCTACAACTTTAATGTTTTGAAGTGGGTCTAATTCTGACGTTAACAATGATGTTTTGGACAGACAAGAGAAGAATAAGGATTGTCACCAAGTCAAGAGTTGACCACCCACTCATCAATTAATCATCAAATCAATAGTTCGTAATTTTAGCCTATAAAAAGAGGCATTTACCATGCATTTAGACATCTTGCTTTCCAAATCAAGATTATGGTCTTGCTTTCAGTTTTGCTTTCGTTAGTATCAAGTTTATGTCTTTCAATTCCTTTACTTTTTGTATTGCTTAAGTTTTATTTTCATTAATATCTTGTTGACGCCTTTCATTTTCCTTCCTTTACTTAGTTAACTTTTATCTTATTTATGTTCTTATCTTGTTTAAATATTTTTTTCTTTCATTATGTTTAGCTAATTTTATTATGTCAAGGTGAAATGGTTACATTAACTAAAACATGTTTTATAATAACATATATAATAATATAAGATACCTTTAATTTATGGTAAATATTTGACACAACCAAAAGATTGATGTATTCTCCCAAGTGTAGGAGTGTTGAAGTAATATATAACCCAACAAGACCGGGGTCGAACCACAGAGAGATTAATTGTATAAATTATAGATGACAATAATACAACAACAATAACAATAACAACAACGACAATAACAACAAATAATAATAATAATAATAATAATAATAATAATAAAGAAAAAAAGGAGAAGAAGAAAAAGAAGATGAGAACATTGAGATGGAATATTAATGTAAGGATTACATAATGATAACAACAAATATCAAGGTTAGAGTATCCACTAATGGTATGTCAAACAAGTATAGTATAAACTCTTATTATTCAATTGGAAACCACACACAAAGGAGGTTGCAATCTAATTATAGATTGTTAACATGATTACATTAGTCATCTTATTCAATTAATGCTAATACTTGTAAATTTCGTCAAGCATTCATGATTATAACTTATGTTAACAACAAATCAAGTTCCTTTCACAGCTCAGGTGTCGGTTATACCATATAGTATGGGCTATGAAAGTGCCAAGTATTTATTGTACCAATTGTTATACAACATAAATCAAGATTAGTCATTTAACAAGCAAAGTATTAAAGAGTGAACAAGTTAACAAATACGAAACATGTTAGTATCAAACATTAAAGTCTATATTAAGTTTACACTATACTTATTCTTACACCATTAGTGTAACCTTTTCACCTTGACATAATAAACTTAGCTAAACATAATGAAAGAAAGAAAAATAAATAAACAAAATAAGAACATAAATAAGATAAAAGTTAACTAAGTAAATGAAAGGAAATGAAAGGCATAAACTTGATATTAATGCAAGTAAAGCATAAACATTACAAAAAAATACAAAGAGAGAAAGCAAGAGCATGATCTTCATCTGGAAAACAAGATGCCTAAATGCATGACAAATGCCTCCTTTTATAGGCCAAAATTGGAAACTATTGATTTGATGACTAATTGATGAGTGGGTGACCAACTCTTGAGTTGGTGACGATCCTTATCTTCTCTTGACTAATTGATAACGTCAAAATTGGAACCATTTGAAAACATGAAAGTTGTAGGAAATTGTCTCAGCTTTGCTGTGATAAATTCCGGTTATTTGGACTTCTAAAACTCCAAATATGGGCCAAATATTGAACAATGCTCGGATTGGAGGATAGATTTAGACTTCTTTGTTGTTGCTATAATTTGGACTTGAAAATGGTCTTTTTAAGTTTTGGGCTCTATATGAAAGTTGTAGGTCTATGTCTTACCTTTCCATTTATATAAAATAAACCTAAATCTAAGATATACAGCTCTAGATATGACCTAATTACCGAACAGTGTTTCGATTTGAACTATATCGGCATCTCTTTTATAAGTTTGGCCATCTTTTTATCCTTTCAATTTTAGTTCTTAAATTCATCAATCAATCCTTTCATTTTATATAATAGGCCTGCATTTAAAATAAACATTTACCATAAATTAAAGGTATCTTATATTATTAGATATATTATTATAAAACTTGCTTTAGTTAAGGAGTTATTAATACTTCAAGTGCAAAATAATGACATAAAATCTTGATAAAAACACACTTTTTAAGTACTAATCACATTCCCCAACCAGCTTATTACTAGTCCCTAGTAATCAAAACGTTAAAATAGAAAAATGCTTTGCAAATTCCACAAAGCAAGACATTTAACTTCCATTAATCTATCTAGATAAACAAACTATCATTAAATTTATATGTCTACTCAATACCTCTTTACAAGATGTTAACAAACCTTTCTTTTATGATCAATATATCAACACATAATTATAGGGCTTTTTTTAAAAGAAAACAAAAAAATTTGCTCTAATGTTTAAGGTTAACTTTCTTGGGTTGGGATTTTTTTCTTTTTTTTTAATATATATATATAACTTAAAACACCATGCATCTTTAACCCATGTAATGAGCTTTAAACTAATAACTCCTAAACTAGTTGGTTTTAAGGCATTAGGTGTTGAGACAACCCTATGAGCTTAATAACTCGGGTCGCAGATACTAATACGTAGATGGTGCAATTTTTGATTCCCTTAAGCTTTTCTCCTCAACCCATGTAATAAGCATTGGGCCAATAGCTTCAAAGTCACTTGACTTTAGTGTATTAGTTGTTAAAACATCCATTCGGGTTTAATTGCTTAGGTTGAGTAGTAATAATAGTAGTAATAATAATACTACTAATAATATTATTGTTACTATTGTTGTTGTTATTGTTGTTGTATTATTGTTATCTATAATTTCTATAATTAATCTCTTTATAGTTCAAACCCAGTCTTGCCAGACTATTTATTACTTTGATATTCTTGCACTTGAGAGAAGACATTAATATTTTGGTTGTGTCAATATTTTTTTACTGATAAGTTGATAGACATTTTTCGTTGGTGATTTCATCGGTAAAAAAATTATTGACGAACTCTAAATCATATACCTATAGAATAATTTTGTCAATAAAACTGTGAAATCTTGTAGTGCAACTCAACACCAATACGTGGCACTTTAAAAGAAAAGAGGCACAAATGCCTCCTATAAGTTAGTGTGGGCTACGCTTGCTAGCTACCTATTATTTTACTTTTTAAAATACTCATTTACCCTATAATTGACCTAATAATAACGAAAAAAATCTTTGTGAAAATATAAAAAGTCTCTTTAGTCGAGTTTTAATTTTATAACTTCTAAGGGTATTTTATCATTTTAATTTGATTTTTTTTATTTTCTATGTCCAATCAAATACTAAATTGCCTGTAATTTGACATGATAATTATTAAAAAAATCATTTTGAAAGTATGAAATTGCTCATTAACATCAATTTTAAATTTTTTTATTCTAAGAACATTTTGATTGTTTTATCATGCAATTGAGATAAGAAAAAAATTTATTTGTTCCTGGTCAAATTGGATCAAATTGTTAATGACTAATAAATCTTGTAAAATGACACATGTATTGTTATATTTGTTTTTAAACAAGTCTCTCAAAGTATAACAAGAGTGAATTGCAGGTAGTGAAACTTTTTTTATGATAATTTTTTAATTTGATTATTGATTTTATCACATATACTATTGATTTGTTACTTAATGATTGTACCGAGTATCAAGTTTTAAAAATTGTTTTTGCTTTGGATAGTAAAATCTTAGTTCTAATATTTTGTGGTTTCCTCATTATTATTATTATTCTATTTTATTTACATTAAATTTTTATATTTCTATGTGATTAAGGCAAGATGAGAAGGGTTGTGTAGCTATAGCAGGATCTAGAAAAGAAATTGTACTATAATATTGATTTAATAATAAAAAATAATTTGGATTTATTTTGTTAGTAATAATCTAGTTTTAAAATTTGATTAATTTTCAATTTTTTTTTGTTTTTAAACCATATCCATAAAAGAATAAATTATAATCTTGTATCCCAAACCTTTTTAACATAAACAATACACATAGTATATTCTTTCTTTTAATTAAAAACAAAAAAAATATAATTTAACCTTATTATATTATAGGATTTATTTGATCAAATTATAAGAGTTTATAACTTGAAAAAAGTTTGTTCCTTGAGATTGCCTCATGGAGATAGAAACAAGTAATTTAATTCGGGATTAAAACTTAAGCAGGAATTCAAACATCATTAGAAAGAAGTAAAATAATTCACGATTAAAACATTAAGAGGGATAATGATTTAGTAAAAGTCTTAACTCAATTTAAAAGTGATTTAATATTAGCCCTATAATTTAAAATTAATTTCCAAAATAAATGAATTTTCTTAATGATATAATTGTTTCTACCTACACCAATTTATGGATGCAATCATTTCCTTTATAATAATAATAATAATAATAAATATTTGCTTTGAGGATTTTTAAAACAATATTTTGATTTTCATCTTATATTGAACTAATCTAAAGAGTACATATATTTTTTTAATAACTCATGAAAATTTACAATAAAATAACTAATTAACACATAAAATCACCATTAGATTATATACAGTCCCGATGACAGATCTGGTAGAACTACAGTGTTACAACTACAGTTATGTATATTATCCTTTGTTTGTTGACGGTTGTTTTTTTTTGGTACTCAACAGTGCTCGATTTGACATGTCACGGCGCCAATATTTGTATCTCTAAACCTAACCCAGTGAGGTTCGCACTGACATTAAACTGTAGGGGTGGCTGTGAAGAATGATTTGGGGGAGCGGGGGACCAAATTTTATCACGTATAGAAGAGATCTGAAGCCAAAACCTAGGCTGTATCTTGTGAAAGAGTGGCTTCAAAGATGAGCATTTTTCTTCACATCACCGAAAGGTCATTTAAGATCACAGCTCTCTCTCCCCCCCTCCCCCCCTGCTCTCTCTCTCCCCGCATTCGCACGCACGCTACAAGTTTTCTGTAAAGCTACTCAAGCAACCGTTTTACCTCATTTGGAAGCAAGACTTCCATGACACTATCTCCTTTTTTTACTTGTATGGCTATTATTCCTCTTGCTTTCACTTTGCAGTAAGCCCCATTTTGCTTCAAGAAATTACCAAAATTTGCATATCCTTGATATCTAAGAAAATTGTAAAGTTTTGAGTGCTAATAATGTTAAAGATATTAATAATTCAGAAGTATTAAGCCTACTCTGCTAAAATCGACCCAGCAGCAAAAATAGGCTACAATTTATGTGCATGATAGCTTCTACGCTTAAACCTTAATTATGAAAATTCTGTACGTAATATGATATTGCTTCTAGCCAGGTTTAGGGTTTAATTCAAAGTTAAAAGATTTTTTTTTTTGGTGATATCAAATATCTATAAGGGTGTTCTTATTTTAACTTGAGCATCATTGTGTCCACTTGTGTATCTCTTCTATTATTTGTAATTATATATGTATGTCCATATAAATATGATGTAAATACTATCCAGTTAATTTTAATAAATATAGTTTAATTAGTTAGATTTTAGAATTACTTTGATAAAAATTACTAGTTTGAATTTTATTAATTTTAAAATCAAATTAACATTGTTATTAACTTTTAAAATATGTAGAATTAGTAGAGATATGCTGGTTAAATAACCACATGAATCTAAAAAAAATATTAACTAGTTAATTAAATATATGATGTAGACCCATGATAGGGTCTCTAATAAATGTGTGGACTCATCTCTTTCATTTTTCTTTGCTGTTGTGGGTTAGACAGTAGACACAAGCATTTCTAACACTAGGATAAAATTTTATCCACGCATACATATCCAGCGTAATTTCACTCTTTGCGGTGACGAACTTTGCAGGGCCTTTTAATTTCTCTTTCAATCAAATAAGGTCCCATACAAATTACTACACAGAGAGTGAAATGCTATGGTTCTTTCATGACAATTAATTCATGAAAAGATAATAAGGTTAATTACAATTCTCAAAGAGATCCCACGTTCTCAGAACCCCAGATGCTAAAAGATTAAACTCTGAGAGATCACACTGTTTTTTTTCTTTTAATTCTTCCTCCACTGGTTTTGCTCAAACTAAAAGAGAGAGAGAGAGAGAGAGAGGAAACAAAGACATGATCAGAATATTGGAGAGAGTTCCATAATTTCTTCCACTTGACCAGCACCATTTTCATCCAAGAGCCATTTCTCAAGAAATGATAAGGGGGGGGGGGTAATCTCAGATTTCTGCTTCCTCTCGATCATTGTCATATTTTCCTTCTCATCACTTGCAGAGTTCTGGAAACCTTTTGTAGTAGTGGTGGTAGTAACAGTACCAGAATCACAACAGGACTTGTCCCATGCAACATAATGCAAGCTCTCGAGTGATAAAATGGACTCAAACTCTTCATGAGTGATTAGATCACCACTTTCTTGCTCACGTTTTTCCTTGTAAGACTGAAGATAATTTATGGCCACTGAATTGGCAATGTCATGATCATTATTTTCCTGGCTGTTATTTTCTTGCTCCCGATTTTCTTTGAGAAGAAAATTCGAACTATTCGGCTTTGGAGATGATCTCATCCAACCTTCAAGAAGACGAGAAATGTTTTCGGTACTTGATGCATATGTGGAGGCCGGATTAGGCCTGAGGGCTGATGAGTAATTGGTGGTGAAATTATCTAAGCTCTTTCTATCATTGAAACTTTTTGAGATAAACTGACTGCTTGTTGAGTCTTGTGCCATAGGGTCCCAAGCAGACTGCAACTTCTTTAGTTTCTTCTTCAGGTGGATGTTCCAGTAGTTCTTTATATCATTATCTGTTCTCTGGGGAAGATATGAAGCTATAGCTGCCCATCTATCCAAATCAACAACGAAAAGGATCCAAATTTATTCTTGACATGTAATTCTACTAAAAAAAAATTGGAGAATAAAGAAATCTCCTATTAAATGGTATGGTTTGATTCCTCAAATGAAAAATACATAAATTTAAACAGAAGATTGAGTTTTTTGAGGATTACTTGTTACCCAATAAAGCTTGCAAGTGAATTATCATCCCTTCTTCATGGGGTGTGAAGTTGCCTCGCTTAACTCCTGGTCTGAGGTAGTTAGTCCATCTAAGCCTGCAACTTTTGCTGCACCTTAACAACCCTTTTCATACAGCAAGATACTGATCCATTAGTGTATTCCATAATTCAATGTTTACATGCATACTCATCCAAAAATTAAAAAAGCCAAGTGGGATTCAATTCCTAAATGATCACAACCAATATATCATTTGGATCTAATAAGTTGTGGCACTCACCAGTGATGTTAGGAACTGATCTCCAATTTCCTGGACCATGTTCTTGAATATAAGACACCAGGATGATGTCCTCCTCAGGGGTCCATGGACCTTTCTTGATCCCATCTTTGTCACAGAAAGGAGGTCTTCCCATGGCTTATTAGCTCTACCAAACAACCTCCTCTCTCTCTCTCTATCTCCTCTCACTACTAACTCTCCCTTTCGTCCAGCCTTCTCTCTATTTGGACCTGTCAAGGGACTCCTATCGATCACCATGTATAAGTGGGCACACACACACGATGACTTTTAAAGAGAGAGGGGAACAAGTTTCTTTATACACCAAAATTGATCTACCATGCTGACTCAACTAGCCTTTTTATTAAATTTCACTATTTAGTCAAATGTAAAAAGAAAACCAAGATCAGAAGGGAAGTTATTGTCTGCACTCCTATGGCTTTTCCCATCTGGCCGATCACGTGCAACTCTCATCACCCAAGGGTAGGAACTTCAGTCTTTGTTTCTCTTCTATCCTGCACCTCACTTTGTGGTGATGTCTTCAGGTGAATTGATGTAAATTTTGTATAATGGTAATTTTTTATTTAATATGGATCGATGCTTCTATGTATACAGAAGAAGGAAGAGGGAAAATTTGGTCGTCATAATCTTTCACATGGCTAAGCTGTTAAGATAGCATTAATGAAATTAATGTTTGGAAGAGACCAAAAAATATTATGCCCTAATCAACAAGATTTATTATGGTAAGTTTTGTTCATGACACCCAACACATTCTCAACGTCATGATGTGATCAGGGTTGGTTCCTAGTGTATACAAAATCAAGGTTGCAAAATCATCGCATTCTAGGGCTTGGCCTAGCGGTGGAAGGGGCATTCCAACTGGTCTTTAATTCTACCTAGTCTTTAAAAGTTCTAGATAAAATGTTGATTATGCTAAAAAAAAAAACAAAATTAGCTTAAAATATTTTATCCAAGATAAATTATATTATTTCTTGTTTTTAAGGATAGAAGTATCTAATATGCTCTTGCTAAAGTTTGCCTAAATTAGAATATGTGTATTTGTTATTAAGGAAGAAAACTATCAAAATCCACAACAATGATTTAGGACCTAGACTTGACAACAAAACTCGATTCTCACTTTTAAAATATAAGTATTGAACTTGAGAATATAATGATGAAAAATTAGCCGTTAATCTATTTCTATTTGATTAGGTCTAAAATAAGTTTTAAAGCCATAACTTGCACTCAATAAATTTTATGGAGTCAAGTTATCCCAACTCAAGTTCACTTATAATGATTGGATAATGTATATAGCACATGAAATTTTTTAAATAAACATTTGCATACATTGACAAAAACATATATTTATAAAGATCAAAATAATAATTATATATATATGTGTGTATGTTTTTTTGTAAAAATTAAATGTTGTTACTTTGAAGATGACTCTGCTAATAAGATAATGATTTATTATATGACAGGAAATTGAATAAAAAAAAAAGGTATTGCTAAGGATAATAGATTATATTGAAAACATATTGAATTTTTCAACTTTTGAGCAATACGATCCATTTAAAGATTATATTCTGTTGGGTTGATAAAAACAATACATAACAATCAAATAAAACACATCAAGAATGTTATTTATTATAAAAACAACAAAGCATTTGCATATGAATTATAAGACTCATTTAAGCATCATACCACCACTAGGTTGATTAGTATATATATTGGTTATACAATACAGTTATGTTATGTAAGTGCCAAGTATTTATTGTATTAAGAGTGGTTAGTACTTAAAAATGCATTTTTATTAAGGTTTTATATCATCATTTTGCACTTGAAGTATTAATAACTCTTTAACTAAAGCATGTTTTATAATAATAAGTCTGATACCATAAGATACCTTTAATTTTTGATAAATATTCTTCTTAAATGTAGGTCTATCATATAAATGAAAGGATTGATTGATAAGTTGAACTACTAAAATTCAAAGGACAAAGAGAGGGTGAAGTTTAGAAAAGAGATGTTGGTTTAGTTCAAACTAAAACACTGTTCGGTTATTGGATCATAATTAAAGTTGTTAAACTTGGATTTAGGTATGCTTTATATGGATGGTAAGCAAAGACATAGGCCTAAAACTTTGATAAGAAAGGCAAGACACAATTCTGTTGTTTAGAAGTTAAAATCTATCTTGTAGCTAGATAATGTTCAATGTTCAACCCATATCTTAAGTTTTAAAAGTCAAAATAACCTCAATTTTTTTCTTACAAAGTTGAAACAATTTCTTAGAATTTTCATGATTTAAGTCTATCTAAATTCTGATGTTAGCAATGATGTTTTATATAGACAAGAAGATAAGAATTGTCACCAAGTTAAGATGTGGTCACCCATTCAACAATTAGTTAACAAATTAATAGTTCTCAATTTTTGTGTATAAAAAAAGGCATTTCACATGTATTTAGGCATCTTAGTTTTCAAATTAAAATCATGCTCTTGCTTTTTCTTTTTTTATTGTAATGCTTAAGTTTTACTTATATATTAATCTCTTATTTGTTGATAGGACTAAAAGATTGATATTTTCTCCCAACTGTAGAAGTGTCGAAGTAATAAATAACCTAGCAAGACCTAGATCAAACCACAAAGAGGTTAATTGTATTAATTATAAACAACAATAATACAACAACAATAACAATAGTAGTAGTGGTAGTAGTAATAAATTATCAACCCAGGGCTGATAATGTGCATCATTGGAATGATAATCCATCTCGTAAAGGTAAATCTAATATGCAAGAGGATTCAGATGGTCCAATGACAAGAGCGAGAGCGAAACAACTACAAAGGACCTTGACGAGTCAAATTGGAATGATTGAAGCTGCATCAAAGTTAAAAATTAGCAATCAGTTTCAAATTGGTTCAAGGGTGTTTATTTGCCTACAATTGAAACTTAAAGATGAGAACAATAATCCCTTAATGGTTCTTTTGATGCTGGACTACTTGAATTTAGGTTGATAATGCAAATAAGTTAAGGAATTGATGTTGTTTATGTCAGAATAATAGATGAATTTGAACCTGAATTTGAAGTCATCCATTGCATGTGAAAAAAAGACTAATCTAGGTGGATTTCAAGTTCAGAATGTGATCTTTCCAGATTGTCCAACCATGATTGCATTGGACTTTTATGCAAGAAGTTATAGCCATTTTAAATTCAGTCTATTTGTTTCAATTAAAGTCAAAAAATGTGTGCTAGTTTAATTTGTTTGGTTACTTTGTCAAAGTCCAATTTTTAGGCTTGATTTTTGTCATGTTGAATTTTCCTAACTATAGAGGGATGTTCCAATTATAAATATGACATTAAAATATGTAATAAACAACTTTTGGCCAAAATTTGAACTTAATTTAGAGAATTAAAAGTTCTTCTAAATTGATTTGTGAAGAACCCTACCTGACTTATCACTTTTCAATCATAGAGAGTGTGGCATCAAAATCCTAGATTGATCTTTATGGCATCTAGATCGATTTATCAAAGTCTCACTCTAGTTTATCCTCCATTTTATTTACCTTAAAATCGCTATAATCCAGCCTAAACACCAAAAGAAAGACAACACAACCAGACCCATCCTTCATCCATTTTCATCAGATTCATTGTTGCTGATTTTTAAATCATTCATGGCACATCATCTAGTATCAGAGCATCAGTTGTGATCTAAGGCAAGAGCCAGAAACAGAAGAAAGGCTTGCTGGAATTGAGGTTGATAAACTTAATTATGGTTGGAGATAAATAAGATTTTCCAAGAGGGTTAAGTTTAGAATAGGAACATGTTATGGGCTTACAACAATCTCATGCTCAGATTCAGGATGAAATGACTAGAATTCATGAACAGTTACATAACCTTATGCAAATGATGCAAAGAAATAATTTGCAACCCCAGCAGAGGCAAGCACTTAGGGTGCCATGAAATGATTTTATAGAAGCTGATGGAGATCCAAACGGGGATGATGAGGCCGTCGAGAGGGGCAGACCAAGAAGATAGAATAATAATCCTTCTAATGGTCTCAAACTTAAGATTCCACCGTTTTGAGGAAGTAGTTCACCTAAGGATTACTTAGAATGGATTCAGAAGGTTGAAAAGGTGTTTGAATGGTATGAATATTCTGAAGAAAGGAAGTGCAAAGTGGTAGCACTTGAGTTTACAGATTATGCTCTTTTATGGTGGGAAAACTTAAAGATTCAGAGGAGAAGGGATGAAGAAGAGGAGATTAGAACGTGGACAACTATAAAAAGAGTGATGAAGAAAAGATTTGTTCCTGATTACTATAAACAAGATCTATACATTAGATTTTAGACTTTACGACAAGGATAAGCATGGAAAAGTATGTGAAAGAGTTTGAGTTGCTGCAGATTCGATGTGAATTGATGGAACCCCAAAAGCAAACAATAGCTAGATTTCTTAGAGGGTTGAGGAAATATATAGCTAATATTGTTGAATTGCAACCATACATCTTCCTTGAGGATGTTATAAAGCTTGCAACTCGAGTAGAGAGGCAAAAACGAGGAGGTGTCCGAACTAGTATAACTACGTCAAGTACAACAAGGGCTATATCTACGCCTATATGAACATGGAGTACACGTAAATGAGATAAGAAGGTGGAGGTTAGCAAGGGGAATACCAGTTTCAATTCTTTAAAGGGAAAGCGGAAGGTGATAGAACCTCCACATCCTAGGAGGTCTCGAGACATCAAGTGCTTCAAGTGCTTAGGACATGGGCACATTGCTTTAGAATGTCCAAATAAAAGGGTGATGATATTGCATGAGGATCATGGAGAGCTGATTAGTAGAGATGAGGCTGAAACTGAAGATGAAGATGAGGCACAAATGGAATAGGAAAAGGATTTCAAACCAGTAAAGGGAGATTTGTTGGTTGTGTAACGGGTTCTGAATGCACAAATTGGTGTTGATGATGAGCAAGCGAGAACATCTTTCATACTAGATGTCAGATTTGAGATAAGATGTGTGGGATGATCATTGATAATGGAAGTTGCACTAATGTTGCATCAACTACCTTGGTGGAGAAATTGGGTTAACTACCATTCCACATCCCAGACCGTATAGTTTGCGATGGCTGAATGAGAATGAGGAGATTCAGGTGACAAAGCAAGTTCTTGTACCTTTTTCTATTAAAACCTACCATGACGAGGTTTTGTGTGACGTTGCACCGATGTCAGCTAGCCATTTGTTACTAGGTCGTCCATGGCAGTTTGATAAGGATGTGACCTACAATGGATAAAAGAACACTTGTTCTTTCTTGCTGAATGGAAAGAAGGTGAACTTGTTACCATTAAGTTATCAACAGGTTAGAGAGGATCAGTTATCAAGCCAACAGAAGGAGGTGCAATCACGTAAGGGGTTGTTGTTAGCCAAAAAAAGAGATATCAAACAAGCATTTGCTTTGACGGGGGCTGTTTTCATGATCTGGGCAAAGCAATTGCTATAAGTAGAAGGATTGGACTTACCAACACAGATTAAGGAATTGCTTGAAGAATTTAAAGATGTGTTTCCAGATGAATTACCTAAAAGGTTACTGCCTATTCGTGGAATTGAGCATCAAATTGATTTGGTGCCGAGAGCTTCACTTCTTAATAGACCAGCATACAGATGTAATCCAAAGGAAGCAAAAGAGATTTAAAGGCAGGTTTGTGAGCTTGTAGAGAAGGGCTATGTTCAAGAATCATTTAATTTATGTTCCATACCTACTTTGCTTATACTGAAGAAAGATGGTACCATGAGGATGTGTATGGACAATCATGCTATCAACAAAATAACACTTAAGTATCGATTTCCTATACCTAGACTTGATGATTTGCTTGATGAGTTGCATGGTGCTGCATTGTTTTCTAAAGTTGATTTTATGAGTGGTTATCACCAAATTAGAATGAAAGAGAGAGATGAATGGAAAACAACATTTAAAACTAAACAGGGGTTATATGAATGGATGGTAATGCCGTTTGGATTATCTAATGCGCCTAGTACATTTATGAGGCTTATGAATCATGTTTTGAGGAAATATATTGGGTTGTTTGTTGTAGTATATTTTAATAATATCCTGGTGTATAACAAGACCTTTGATGATCATGTGAAACATCTTAGAGCTGTGTTTGAAACTTTACGAGATTCTAAATTGTATAGGAAACTCACAAAGTGTTAGATTTGTAAAGAAAGTGTCGTGTTTCTTGGATATATTATCTCTAGCAAGGGAGTTAAGGTTGATAAGGAGAAAATTGAGGCAATTCAGGACTGGCCAAAACCTGCTAGTATTGCTGATGTGAGGAGTTTTCATAGTTTAGCTTCTTTCTACAAGCGATTTATGAAAGACTTCAGCTTTATTGTTGCTCCCATGATAGAATACTAGAAAAAAAGGAACAAGTTTAGATGGAGTGCAGACGCGCAGAAAGCTTTTGAGCTAATTAAAGAAAAAGTTGTGTACTGCTTCATTTTTAGCACTTCCAGACTTTGCTAAAACATTGGAAATAGAGTATGATGCTTCTAGAATTGGAATTGGGGCTGTTTTGATGTAAGAAAAGAGGCTAATTGCATTTTTTAGTGAAACGTTAAATGGAGCACATTTGAACTACTCTATTTACGACAAGGAGTTATATGCTTTGATTCGGGCTCTAGAGGTATGGCAGCACTACTTGTTGTCTAAAGAATTTGTCATACATACTAATCATAAATCCTTGATCTTAAGGGGCAAAGTAAGCTGAATCAAAGACATGCTAAATTGGTGGAGTTTATGCAGTCATTTCCTTATGTCATAAAGTACAAGAAAGGGCAAGTTAATGTGGTTGCTGATGCTCTTTCTAAGAGGTATGCACTGATCTCTATGTTGAATGCAAGGTTGATGGGTTTTGAACAGGTGAAGGATCAATACACTAATGATTCCTACTTTGCTAATGTGGTTAGCGAATGTGCAAAGGGAGCTTGTGATGGGTTCTTTATGCATAAAGGTTACATGTTCAAAATGGGCAGAATGTGTATTCCTTTAGGTTCATTACGGGAGTTACTTGTGCAAGAGGCTCATGGTAATGGTCTTAGCAGTCAGTTTAGGGAGAAGAAGACTATGAGTTGCTGAAAGAACATTTTTTTTTAGCCTAGCATGTTACAGGATGTGCACAAGGTGATTGAGAGATGTGCTATTTGCAAAAACGATGTGCACAAGGTGATTGAGAGATGTGCTATTTACAAAAAAGCTAAAGTTAAAGAGAATGCATATGGCTGTATATGTCGTTGCCTATTCTAGAGTAATCGTGGATGGATGTTAGCATGGACTTTGTACTAGGGTTACCAAGAACACAGCGTTGAAAGGATTCAATAATGGTTGTGGTTGATCGATTCTCCAAAATATCCCATTTCATTCCTTGCAACAAAATTGACGATGTCGTACATGTAGCTGATTTATTCTTTCAAGATATTGTTCGTTTGCATGGAGTCCCTAAAAGTATTGTCTCTAATTGTGATACAAAGTTCTTAAGCCACTTTTGGAAGACTGTTTGGAGGAAGGTAGAAACGAAGTTACTTTTCAGTACGGGATGTCATCCACAAACTGAGGTAGTAAACCGAACTTTATCTTCTTTGTTACAAGCTGTTATACATAAGAATTTAAAGAGTTGGGATACTTGTTTGCCTATTGTGGAGTTTGCATATAATCGTAGTGTGTATAGGGCTATAAAATTTTCACCATTTGAGGTTGTGTATGGCTTTAATCCTTGTGTTCCTGTTGATCTTGTTCATATTCCAATTGATGAGAGGACATCTATGGATGGAATTAGAAAGGCAGAACTAATAAAGAAACTACATGAGCAGGTTCAATTACATATTGAGGATAAATTAACAAAGTATGCTAAACAAGCTAACAAGGGGCGGAAAATGGTTAGGTTTGAACCTAGTGATCTTGTTTGGATTCATCTTAGTATGGGCAGATTTCCAAGCAAACGTAAGTCCAAGTTGATGCCAAGAGCTGATGGTCCATTTCAGATTATAGAGACGGTGAATGATAATGCATATAAGGTAGATCTTCCAGGTGATTACAAAGTATCAGCTACTTTTAATGTGAAAGACTTGACTCCATACTTGGATGATGACGACGATTATGATTTAAGGACAAATGATTATCAACCCGGGGCTGATGATGTTCATCATAAGAATGATAATCCATCTCGTAAAGGTATATCTAATATGCAAGAGGATTCAGATGGTCCAATGACAAGAGCGAGAGCGAAACAACTACAAAGGACCTTGATGAGTCAAATTGGAATGATTGAAGAAGCTGCATTGGAGTTAAAACTTAGCAATCAGTTTCAATCTCATCTCCACTGATCAGCTCTCCATGATCCCCATGCATATTTGTTAT
>SRLM01014025.1:172-12797 GCA_015708895.1 Populus ilicifolia
ACTGCGACTAATATGTACAAGAAACCAAATGATGGAGGAAATGGACCCATGAAATCTATACCCCAACAGTCAAAGATCTCAATGACAAGAATAGGATTTAAAGGCATCATGTGACGTTTTGAAATTGATCCCAACTTTTGACAATTTTCACAAGACTTGCAGAATGCATGTGAGTCTTTGAACATGGTGGGCCAATAAAATCCACTTTGTAAGATTTTTGTAGTTGTCTTTCTTGATGAGAAATGGCCCCCACATGCCTCAGAATGACAAAATTTAATGACACTACTTACCTCATTTTCAGGAATGCATCTTCAAAATATTTGATCAGGACAATATTTGACTAAATAAGGGTCATCCCAATAAAAGTTCTTCACTTTATTCAAGAACTTTCTTTTATCTTGGGTGCTCCAGAGAGTTGGCAATTGTCCTAAAATAAGAAAATTGACAGTATTAGCAAACCAAGGCATTGTAGAGACAGAAAATAAAGATTCATCGGGAAAGTAGTCATCGATTGGTGTGATGTCAGTTTTTGAATATGTTGTTAATCTTGACAAGTGATCTGCAACAACATTTTCGCTGCTTTTCTTATCTTTGATTGTGATATCAAATTCTTGAAGTAACAAAATCCACCACACCAATCTAGCCTTAGAATCTTTCTTAGAAAGAAGATATTTCAATGCTGTATGATCACTAAAAAGATAAGACCTAAATTTTTCATATGCAAATACTACTGCAAGTAATTCTTTTTCGGTGGTGGTATAATTCATTTGAGCATTATTTAAAGTTTTACTTGCATAGTAAATTACATAAGGTTTCTTATCTTTTCTTTGTCCCAAAATAGCACCTACGGCATAATCACTAGCATCACACATTATTTCAAAAGGTAATGACCAATCAGGAGGTTGAATGACAGGAGCACAAGTAAGCAAGTTTTTAAGTTTAACAAAGGCTTTTTCACAATGTTCAATCCATTCAAAAATATTATCCTCTGTTAGAAGGTTACTTAAAGGCTTAAATATTACGCTAAAATCTTTGATGAACCTTCTATAAAAACCAGCATGTCCTAAGAATGATCTAACATCTTTAATAGATTTTGGTGTTGGCAAGTTTGCAATTAACTTGATTTTAGATTTGTCAACTTGAATTCCTTTTGATGAAACAATGTGACCAACTATAATGCTGTTTGTTACCATAAAGTGATATTTTTTCCAATTCAGCACAAGATTCTTCTATTCACACCTGGCCAAAATCTTTTCTAAGTTAGTCAAATAATCATCAAATGAATCGCCAAAAATAGAAAAATCATCCATGAAAATCTCAAGAAAATTTTCAACCATATCACTAAATACACTAAGCATGCATCTTTGAAATGTGGCTCGTGCATGACATAATCCAAAAGGCATCCTTCGATATGCAAAAGTACCAAATGGACATGTGAAAGTAGTCTTCTCTTGATCTTCCAATGCAATTTCAATTTTATTGTAACCCGAATAGCCATCTAGGAAGCAATAAAATTCGTGACCTGCAACTCTTTTTAGGATTTGATCCATGAAAGGTAATGAAAAATGATCTTTTCTAGTCATTGAATTAAGTTTCCTATAGTCAATGCACATTCGCCAACCGGTAACAGTTCTAGTGGGAATTAACTCATTATTCTCATTTGTTATCATAGTGACTCCAGACTTCTTGGGTACAACTTCGGTAGGACTTACCCATTTGCTATCAGAAATAGGATAAATGATTTCATTATCTAGAAGCTTAATCACTTCATTTTTCACTACTTCTTTCATATTAGGATTTAGCCTTCGTTGCATTTCTCTAGAGGGTTTAACATTTTCCTCCAAATAAATTCTGTGTGTACAAATCAAAGGACTAATTCCTTTTATATCAGCTATGGTCCATCCTAATGTATTTTTGTGCATTTTCAAAGTTTGTAATAATTTACCTTCTTAATGTGCATTAAGTTTGGAAGAGATTATTATTGGAAAAGTTTCATTTTCTCCCAAAAATGAGTATTTGAGATTTGATGGCAATGACTTCAAATCATGTTTGGGTGGTTGAACACTTGAAGGTATAGATTTAATTGATCGTGGTGGCAATTCCTCAATTTATGGCCTCCAATTACTTGTCTATAATTCTTCCTGAAAATAAATCATTTGCAAATCATTAGATTCATCAATCTCAATTTCACTAGATGTGGTTGGAAATTGATCATAAATTAATTTTTCAGTGAAGTCCACTTCCTGTAAATCATTATCATCTCTAGGTTACTTGCAAATGTTGAAAATATTCATTTTCAATGTCATGTTTCCAAATGATAGCTTCATCAGTCCATTCCTGCAATTAATCAATGTGTTAGAAGTTGCAAGAAATGGACGTCCTAAAATAACAGGAAATGAATTACATACTTCAAAAGGTTGTGTGTCCAAGACAATAAAATCCACAAGATAAATGAATTTATTGACTTGTACTAACATATCTTCAATTATTCCTCTAGGCACTTTTACAAATCTATCGGCAAGCAAAAGAGTTATAGAAGTTGGTTTTAACTCACCTAGATTGAGACTCTGAAAAACTAAATATGAAAGTAAATTCACACTACCACCAAGATCAAGTAAGGCTTTTTCAATTTTATGCTCTCCAATAAAGCAAGAAATTGTTGGACAACTAGGGTCTTTATATTTCAAAGCATTATTGTTCTGAAGAATAACACTTGTTCGGCTAGAAAGGCTTTCTTTTTCACATTCAGTTTCCTCTTCATAGTGCATACATCTTTCAAAAATTTAGCAAAGGAAGGAATCTGTTTAATAGCATCCAATAAAGGTATATTGATTTTTACCTATTTGAAAGTTTCAAAAATTTCAGAGTTGTGATTGACTTTCCTTTGTTTGGTCATGACCTGAGGAAATGGAAGTGCTGGCAGAGAATCAGTCTTTTCTTTTTAATTTTCAGATTCAACCCCTTCCTTACCCTTAGAGACTGACTCATCATCTTTCTCATAAGGTTCAAGAGAGGGTTTTGCAATAACCTTACCACTACGAAGAGTAGTGACTGATTTAACCTGATCTATGTGTTGGCTTCCGGAACTACTTGCATTTGCATTGTATTGCCCCTTGGGATTTTGTTGTGGTTGAGATGGAAACTTACCTTTCTCTTAGAAACTGAGAGCAGATGTTAATTTTGCAAGAGTATCTTTAAAATCTGTCATGTTTTGAGTAAGTTGGGTATTGATTGTCTCTTGCTTTTCAATGAATGCATGCAATGTTTCCTCAAGATTTCTTCTAGAAGGTGGAGCATAAGGAGGTGCATATCCATGAGAATTTTGGAAATTATGGTGTGCTTAAAATCATGGTTGTGAAGTTTGTGCATCACTCTTACAACTAAAATTTGAATGATTTCTCCAACCAGAGTTGTATGTTTGTGAGTATGGGTTATGGTTGGCCCTTTGGAAACTATTTAAAGCATGGGTTTGTTCATGGAGACATTCCTTAAAAGAATGCAAGGTTGGACAGTTATCGGGTGAGTGTTCATTTGTCTCATATATTTAACATGCAATGTTTTCAATAGATTTTAATTGACCACTCTTTTTCAATTCTAGTACCTCGATTTTTCTAGCTAAAGATGTAAACTTGGCTTGAAGGTCATGATCTTCCCTAAGGTTATACATACCTCCACTAGATGTATGAGGTCGAGTTTTACTCGGTGCCTCATAAGTACCCGCAATGTCCCAATTTTGAGCATTTTCAGCTAACAAGTCTAAGTACTCCATTGCTTCATCAGGGTCTTTGTCTTCAAAAGTTCCATTGCACATCAATTCAACCATTTGCCTATCTTTAGGTGTTAACCCTTCATAAAAATGTGAAACCAATCTCCATATTTCAAAATCATGATGAGGGCAAGTACTAAGCAAGTCTCGATACCTATTCCAACATTGGTAAAATGTTTCTCCTGGTTTTTAAGTGAAAGTGGTGATTTATCTTTTGAAAGAGTTTGTTTTATGAGATGAAAAAAATTCTTCAAAAACTGTTGTTGCATTTCATCCCAAGCACGAATGGATCCTGGTCTCAAATTTTGTAGCCATGTTTTAGCTTTATCTTTTAATGAAAAAGGAAAAAGCTTTAATCTGATGGTGTTCATGCTACAATTTAGATTATTATATGTGTTGCAGACCTCCTCAAATTCCCTTAAATGCAAGTATGGATTTTCCAATTCTAAACCATAAAAAGAAGGTAAAAGTTGAATAATATCTGGCTTAAAATTAAAATGAGATGCATCGGAAGGAAAAACTATGCATGATGGTGCACTTGTTCTTGTTGGATTCATGTGGTCTCTAAGTGTTCTAGCACGGTTATTCTCATTATTCTCATTATGAAGTGATTGCTTATCTTTTTCAGCCATATTTTCTGAAAATGATGAGGATACCCTACAAAGGAATAGAATAAAAGGAAAAGAAAAAAAAGAAACAAGAGAAAAGAAACAAAGTTAGATACAAGAAAAGTGAAAAGTGAAAATAAAATAAATATTATAATTTATACAAAACTTACCTCCCCGGTAACGGCGCCAAAAACTTGACACGACGAAAACATTGATGTCTTCTTCCAAGTGCAGGAGTGTCGAAGTAATAAATAACCCGACAATACTAGGGTCGAACCACAAGGAGGTTATGTATAAATTATAAATAACAATAATACAACAACAACGATAATAACAATAACAGTAATAACAACCATAATAATAATAATAATAACAATAATAAAGAAGAAGAGGAAGATGATAACTTTGAGATGAAATATTAAAGTAAGGAATAAACAATGATAATAACAAATGTCAAGGTTAGAGGTTCCACTAATAGTATGTCAAACAAGTATGGTATAAACTCTTATTGTTCAATTGGAAACCACACATAAAGGAGGTTTCAATCAGATTATAGATTGTTAACATGATTACATTAGTCATCTTATTCAATTAATGCTAATACTTGTAAATTTCATCAGGCATTCATGATTATAACTTATGTTAACAACAAATCAAGTTCTTTTCATAGCTCAGTTCTCGGTTATACCATACATTATGGGCTATGAAAGTACCAAGCATTAGTTGTACCAAGTGTTATACAACATAAATCAAGATTAATTATTTAACAAGCAAAGTATTAAAGAGTAAACAAGATAACAAATATAAAACATGTTAGTATGAAATATTAAAGTCCATATTAAGTTTATACTATACTTATTCTTACACCATTAGTGTAACCTTTTCACCTTGACATAATAAACTTAACTAGACATAATGAAAGAAAGAAAAATAGATAAACAAAATAAGAACATAAATAAGATAAGAGTTATCAAAGCAAAGGAAAAGAATTGAAAGGCATAAATTTGATATTAATGAAAACAAAGCATAAACATTACAAAGAATACAAAGAGAGAAAAGAAGAGCATGATCTTGATCTGGACACCAAGATGCCTAAATGCATGGCAAATGCCTCCTTTTATAGGACAAAATTGGGAACTATTGATTTGATGACTAATTAATAAGTGGGTGGACAACTCTTGACTTGGTGACAATCCTTATCTTCTCTTGTCTGCTCAAAACGTCATTGATAACGTCAAAATTGGAGCCACTTGAACACATGAAAGTTGTAGGCAATTGTCTTAGCTATCTTGTATAAATAATTCAGCTCATTTAGACTTCTAGAACTCCAGATATGGCCAAAATACTGAACAGTGCTCGGGCTGGAGGACAGATTTGGGCTTCTTTGTTGTTGCTACAATTTGGACTTCAAAATGGCCTTTTCAGATCTTGGGCTCCATAGAAAAGTTGGAGGCCTATGTCTTACCTTTTCATCCATATAAAATAGACCTAAATCTGAGATTTATAGTTCCAGATATGACCCAATTACCGAACAGTGTTCTGGTTTGGATTGCACCGACATCTCTTTTCTAAGTTTGATCATCTCTTTGCCTTTGCAATTGAAGTTCTTAAAGTCATCAATCAATCCTTTCATTTATGTGATAGGCCTACATTTAAAATGGACATTTACCATAAATTAAAGGTATCTTATATTATTAGATAGATTATTATAAAATATACTTTAGTTAAAGAGTTATTGATGCTTCAAGTGCAAAATGATGATATAAAACCATGATGAAAATACACTTTTGAGTATTAATCAGATAACAAATACAAAACATATTACTATCAAACATTAATGTCCATATTGAGTTTACAATATACTTATTCTTACACCATTAGTGTAACCTTTTCACCTTGACATAATAAACCTAACTAAATCTAATAAAAAAAGATAAACATAAATAAATAAGAAAAGAATATAAATAAGATAAAAATTAACTAAGAAAGGAAAAGGAAATAAAAAGCATAAATAAGAGATTAATGATTAGTACTTAAAAGTGCATTTTTATCAAGGTTTTATATCATCATTTTGCACTTAAAGTATCAATAACTCCTTAACTAAAACATGTTTTATAATAATGTATCTAATAATATCATAAACCTTTAATTTGTGGTAAATATTCCATTTAAATACAGGCCTATCATATAAATAAAAGGATTGATTGATGAATTTAAGAATTGAAATTGAAAGGACAAAGAGATGGCCAAACTTAGAAAAGAGATGGCGGTGGAGTCCAAACCGAAACACTATTTGGTAATTAGGTCATATCTGGAGTTATAAATCTCAGATTTAGGTCTAGTTTATATAAATGGAAAGATAAGACATAGTCCTACAACTTTCAGGAGCCCAAGATCTAAAAAGGCCATTTTCAAGTCCAAATTGTAGCAATAACAAAGAAGTCCAAATCTGTCTTCTAGCCCAAGCATTGTTCAGTGTTTGGCCCATATCTAGAGTTATAGAAGTCCAAATGATCTAAATTTTGTTACACAAGAAAGTTGAGATAATTTTCTACAACTTTGATGTTTTCAAGTGGCTCCAATTCTGACGTTATCAATGATGTTTTGGGCAGACAATAGAATATAAGAATTGTCACCAAGTCAAGAGTTGGTCACCCACTCATCAATTAGTTGTCAAATCAATAGTTTCTAATTTTGGCCTATAAAAGGAGGTATTTTCCATGCATTTAGGCATCTTGGTTTCCAAATCAAGATCATGCTCTTCCTTTCTCTCTATGTATTTTGTAATGTTTATGCTTTGTTTTCATTAATATCAAGTTTATGCCTTTCATTTCCTTTCCTTTACTTAGTTAACTCGTATTTTATTTATTTATTTATTTTTCTTTCACTACGTTTAGCTAAGTTTATTATGTCAAGGTGAAAATGTTATATTAATGATGTAAGAATAAGTATAGTGTAAACTCAAAATGGACTTTAATTTTTTATACTAACATGTTTTGTATTTGTTATCTTGTTCACTCTTTAATATTTTGCTTGTTAAATGACTAATCTTGATTTATGTTGTATAACACTTGGTACAACAAATGTTTGACACTTTTATAATTCATACTATATGGTATAACCAACATCTGAGCTATGAAAGAAACTTTATTTGTTATTAACATAAGTTATAATCATGAATGCTTGATAAGATTTACAAGTATTAGCATTAATCGAATAAGATGACTAATATAATTATGTTAACAATCTATAATCTGATTAGAACCTCCTTTTGAATAATAAAAGTTTATACTATACTTGTTTGACGTACCATTAGTGGAACCTCTAATCATGACATTTGTTATTATCATTGTATAATACTTACATTAATATTTCATCTCAAAGTTCTCTTCTTCTTCTTCTTCTTTTACTTTATTATTTTTATTACTACTATTATTATTGTTATCATTGTTGTTGTTGTTGTTATTATTATTATTATTATTATTATTATTATTGTTAGTATTATTGTTATTACTATTATTATTGTTTTTGTTGTTGTATTATTGTTATTTATAATACAATTAACCTTCATGTGGTTCGACCCTGGTTTTGTCTTGTTATTTATTACTTCGACACTCTTGTACTTAGGAGAAGACATTAATCTTTTCATTGTGTCAATTAATGAAAGTGAAGCTTAAACATTACAAAAATATAAAGAGAAAGAGTTAGAATGTGATCTTGATATGAAAACTAAGATGTCTAAATGCATGGTAAATGTCTCTCTTTTATAGGTCAAAATTAGAAACTATTAATTTGTTGACTAATTGTTGAATGAGTGGCCACATCTTGACTTAGTGACAATCCTTATCTTCTTATCTAAATAAAACTTCATTCCTAATATTAGAATTTAAACAGACGTGAATCATAAAAATTCTAGGAAATTGTCTCACCTTTCCAACCAAAACAATTAAGGTTATTTAGACTTTTAGAACTTGAGATACGGGCTGAACATTAAACAGTATCTAGGTTGTAAGAGAGATTTGAACTTCTCTTTTGATGCTAAGATTTGAACTTCTAAACAGCAAAATTAGGTTTGGATAATCATGAAAGTTTTAGGCCAATGTATTAACTTTCCATACACATAGAACATACCTAAATCCAGGTTTTACAACTTTAAATATATTCCAATGACTGAACAATATTCCAATTTAGACTAAGCCTACATCTTTTTTCTAAGTTTAGCCCTTTCTTTTTCTTTTTACTTTTAGTAGTTAAACTCATCAATTAATCCCTTGATTTATGTGATAGGCCTACATTTAAGATAAATATTTATCATAAATTAGAGGTATTTTATATTATTACATATGTTATTATAAAATATGTTATAGTTAAGTAGTTATTGATACTTTAAGTGCAAAATGATAATATCAAACCTTGATAAAAATACACTTTTAAGTACTAATCATACTTCCTATCTAGTTTATTACTAGTCCCTATTAATCAAAACGTTAAAATAGAAAAACAATTTGCAAGTTCCACAAAGTAAGGTATTCATCATTTAACTTCCATTGATATATCTAAGTAAACAAACTTTCATTAAATTTATATATCTGCTCAATACCTTTTTACTAAGATATTAATAAACCTTTTTTTTGTACTCAATATATCAATATATAATAATAAGGTTTTACTTGAATTAAAATAGAATTTTGTTATCATGTTTAAAGTTAACTTCCTTAAATTGGGATTATTATTTTTTTCCCTTTTTTTGGTTTTCTAATATATATACATATAACACAATGCACCATTAACTCATGTAACAAGCTTCCAGCTAATGACTTCTAAACTAGCTGGTCTTAGAGCATTAGGTGTTCAGACACCCCTTCGAGTTTAATAATTCAAGTTAGAGATACTGATACATAGATAGTACAATATTTGATACCCTTAAGATTTTCTTCTTAACCCATGTAACAAACATTAGACCAATAACTCCCTAGTCAGCTGACTTTAGGGTATTAGGTATTAAAACACCCATTGAAGCTTAATTACTTAGATTAAAGAGGCTATGAAACTAAATTTATTTACATTTTTATTTATTATCTTTTTTTTTACAAATTATATACTATCCTTTTTTCTTTAGTTGTTACTTTTAATATCATTATTTTACACTTGAAGTAACAATAACTCCTTAACTAAAACATGTTTTAAAATAACATATCTAATAATATAAAATACCTTTATTTTTTATTAAATGTTTATTTTAAATGCAGTCCTATCACATAAATGAAAGGATTAATTGATGAGTTTAAGAACTAAAATTAAAAGGACAAAAGATGGCTAAACTCAGAAAAGAGATGCCGGTACAGTCCAAACTGAAACACTATTCGGTAATTAGGTCATATCCGGAGTTATAAATCTCGAATTTAGATCTACTTTATATAGATGAAAAGGTAAAACATAGGCCTATAACTTTCATATGGACCACAAGATTTAAAAAAGTCATTTGTAAGTTCAAATTGTAGCAACAACAAAGAAGTCTGAATCTATCCTATAGCCCGAGCACTATTCAGTGTTTGGCCCATATCTTAAGTTTTAGAAGTCTAAATGACCTCCATTATTTTTTCTTGAAAGCTGAGATAATTTTCTACAACTTTCATGTTACAAGTTAATCCAATTTAGACGTTATCAATGACATTTTAGGTAGACAATAGAAGATAAGGATTGTCTCCAAGTCAAGAGTTGGTCACTCATTCATTAATTAGTCATCAAATTAATAATTCCTCATTTTGGCCTACAAAAAGAGGCATTTTCCATGTATTTTGGCATTTTGGTTTCCAGATTAAGATCAAGCTCTTGCTTTCTCTCTTTATATTCTTTGTAATGCTTAAGTTTTGCTTTCATTAATATCAAGTTTATACCTTTTAATTCCTTTTCTTTACTTAGTTAACTTTTATCTTATTTACGTTCTTATTTTATTTATTTATTTTTCTTTCTTTCATTATGTTTAGCTAAGTTTATTATGTTAAGGTGAAAAGGTTACACTAATGAAGTAAGAATAAATATAATGTAAACTTAATATGGACTTTAATTTTTGATACTAACATGTTTTGTATTTGTTATCGTGTTCACTCTTTAATACTTTGTTTGTTAAATGACTAATCTAGATTTATGTTGTATAACACTTGATACAACAAATACTTGGTAGTCTTATAACCCATATTGTATGGTATAACCGACACCTGACCTATAAAAAGAATTTCATTTGTTGTTAACATAAGTTATAATCATGAATGTCTGACAACATTTACAAGTATTAAGACTAATTGAATAAGATAACTAATGTAATCATGTTAACAATTTATAATCTGATTGAAACCTTTTTTGTGTGCGGTTTCCAATTGAATAAGAAGAGTTTATACTATACTTATTTGACATACCATTAGTGGATCCTCTAACCTTGACATTAATTATTATCATTGTTCAATCTTTACGTTAGTCTTTAATCTCAAAGTTCTCATCATCTTCTTCTTCTTCTTCATTATTGTTATCACCACCACCACCACTACTATTATTATTAATATTATTACTATTATTATTAGTATTAGTATTTAGTGTTATTATTGTTACTATTGTTGTTATTGTTGTTATTGTTCTATTATTGTTATCTATAATTTATACAATTAATCTCCTTGTGGTTCGACATCAGTTTTGCCAAGTTATTTATTACTTCAACACTCATGCACTTGGGACAAAATATCAATCTTTTGGTCGTGTCATTAATAAAAATAAAAAACACAAGTTTTTACACAAATCTAATATCAGCTTTTTATAACTTTTCTTGTTTGACCATTCTATTTGACTCATGGATGAATCAATTATAAGGATGAAAGATTGCAATTGCTCAATCAGTTGTTCAGTAGTAGTAGCAAAGATTATGATTTGTCGTGCTAAAGTTGTTAGAAAATTTTATTCCAAAGCATGATCAAGAAAAGACAACAACTTATCATAAAAACCATTAACATTTAACAAAACTATAAGTTTATGGTGAATGTGTAGTTAAGCCTAAAAGGAAATATGAAAAAAATCTTTCAATGTGCCTAGACCTCCTAGTAAAGAAATGAAGGAATTGATGTGACTAAACATTGCATTCATTTGATTAGACATTGTAGAGATTTGTAGTTCCTCTTCAATTACTTTTCCAATAATATCCCCTCATGTAAAGTGATTAAAACTTAAAAATATATTTTATCAAGGTTTTATATCATTATTTTGCACTTGAAGTATCAATAACTCCTTAACTAAAATATGTTTTATAATAACAAATCTGATACCACAAGATATCTTTAATATATGGTAAATATCCATCTTAAGTGAAGGCCAATCACATAAATAAAAGGATTGATCAATGAGTTTAAATATTAAAATTAAAAGGACAAAGAGAGGGCTAAACTTCGAAAAGAGATGTTGGTTCAACTCAAACAGGAACACTGTTTAGTCATTAGGTCATATTTAGAGTTATAAATCTTTGATTTAGGTCTGCTCTATATGGATGGAAAGCTAAAATATAGGCCTAAAACATTTATGGGAAAGCAAACTCAATTTTGCCATTTGAAAGTCCAAATGTTAGTAATAATAGAGAAGTTTGGATTTGTCTTGTAGCCCAAATACTATTCAGTATTCAACCCATATCTCGAGTTTTAAAAGTCTAACTGACCTTAAATTTTTTTTCTTGGAAAGCTGAGATAATTTCCTATAACTTTCATGAGTTTCTTTGAATTCTGACATTAGGAAATATGTTTTTGGTAGACAAGAAGATAAGGATTGTTATCAAGTTAAAACATAGTCATCCACTCAACAATTAGTCACCAAATCAATAGTTTTCAATTTTAACCTATAAAAGGAGGTATTTTCCATGCATTTAGGCATTTTAGTTTTCAGATCAAGATCATGTTCTTGCTCTCTCTTTAATGTAATGTTGAAGTTTTGCATATATTAATCTCTTGTTTATGCTTCTCATTTTCTTTCCTTTACTTAGTTAACTTTTATCTTATTTATTTATGTTTCTCTCTTTTATTATATTTAGTTAAGTTTATTAATTAGTACTCAAAAGTGCATTTTTATCATGGTTTTATATCATCATTTTGCACTTAAAGTATCAATAACTCCTTAACTAAAGTACGTTTTATAATAATCTATCTAATAATATAAGATACCTTTAATTTGTGGTAAATGTCCATTTTAAATGCAGGCCTATCACATAAATAAAAGGATT
>SRLM01014033.1:0-36009 GCA_015708895.1 Populus ilicifolia
TTTGAAGGTTGATTTGGGGTTGATTTAGGGCTGATTTTGAGCTGATTTTGGGCTGAATTTGAACATCAAATAAGTATACAAATGTACTTATTATTTGGGCTAAATGTCTTTTCAATTCTTTGTTCTCAATTCCGATGTTGAATTTCTTGAATTAATTCATTTAAGCTCCAAAAACCTATCGAAACATTAAAACAAATTTCATTACTAAAAAACACATCAATTATTATAAAAAGACCAAATAAAAACAATAAATACATATGTAAAATAAGAGACTTAATGATACTTTTGATGCAAAATCATTTATGGTTTACTTTCATTAATATCAAGTTTATGCCTTTCATTTCCTTTCATTTACTTAACTAACTCTTATCTTATTTATGTTCTTATTTTGTTTATTTATTTTTCTTTCTTTTATTATGTTTAGCTAAGTTTATTATGTCAAGGTGAAAAGGTTGCACTAATGGTGTAAGAAGCAGTATAATGTAAACTTAATATGGATTTTAATGTTTGATACTAACATGTTTTGTATTTGTTATCTTGTTCACTCTTTAATACTTTGCTTGTTAAATGACTAATCTTCATTTATGTTGTATAACACTTGGTACAACAAATACTTGGTCCTTTTATTGTCCATACTATATAGTATAACCGACACCTGAGCTATGAAAGGAACTTGGTTTGTTGTTAACATAAGTTATAATCATGAATGCTTGATGAGATTTACAAGTATTAGCATTAATTGAATAAGATTACTAATGTAATCATGTTAACAATCTATAATCCGATCGAAACCTTTATTATGTGTGGTTTTCAATTGAATAATAAGAGTTTATACTATACTTGTTTGACATACCATTAGTGAAACCTCTAACCTTGACATTTGTTATTATCATTGTTTAATCCTTACATTAATATTCCATCTCCAAGTTCTCATCATCTTCTTCTTCTTCTTCTCTTTCTTGATTACTACTACTAGTACTACTAGTATTATTATTATTATTATTATTATTATAGTTGTTGTTGTTGTTATTGTTATTATTATTGTTTATAATTTATACAATTAACTTCCCTATGGTTCGACCCCGGTCTACTGGGTTATTTGTTACTTTGACACTCTTGTATTTAAGAGAAGATATCAATCTTTTAGTCGTGTCAATCGACCCCTCGATTGCTCTATACTATCTTGTGTGTTGTGTTTAAAGCTAGGGTAATTAATTTGTGCGATCGCGACATCGCAAGAAATTTTAGCGCCGATGCCAAGAAGGTAATTTTAGTTGATTCTTGTGCTTATACTTGTATTTTTAGTTGCTATGATTTTTATTTATATTTCTAAAAAAAAGAAAAGAGAAACAAATTTTTTACTTATGGCGGTACTGTTCATTTACGGTAGTGGTACTATTCAAAACAGAATCGTTTATGGAATTAGGTTTCAAATTTTCTTTTCCTGAAGGAAAACGACCTTCTGAACAAGACTAGTAAAGTACTAGCCCACCCTATTGAGGCCAAATCCCACTATTTTCCAAAGGTTTTTGGCAGTTTTAGTTTTTTAGCTTAGGATTTTCGTACAATTTACATTGTTTTCAGTCTCTTGTGTGATTGGTTTCTTTTGAGTTTTCTTGATGATTTATGCTAGTAACATGTTCTACTAATCAAAGTTAAGTGCAGTTGGATCTTGAAATAGACAAAACTTTAAGCAGGTTACAAAAGGAAGCTCGCCTCAACACCATGGCTATTGCATGACAATAAACACTCAAGAAGCTTGCTACTCCTAACGTGGAAAATCAGCCACTATACATAAATATTGATAATAATGTAAACTTTGAGCTCAAATATGATTTTATACATTTGTTACCAACATTTATTGGTCTTGTAGGAGAAGATTTTTATACTCATCTCAAGGAGTTCCATATGGTTTGTGTTAGCATGAAACCGATTGGAGTTAATGAAGAACAGGTTATGTTGAAAACTTTCCCTTTCTCTTTAAAAAAGGCAACAAAGGCATAACTTCTCTCTATTCTCCCAGGATCTATTAGAACTTGGAATGCCATGAAGAAGTTTTCCTTGAGTCTCGAGTTGCCAACATAAGAAAAGAAATATATGGGATTTGGCAATCTTATGGAGAGACACTCTTCGAGTATTGGAAAAGATTTGAGCAACTATGCATTCAATGCCCTCATCATCAAATACTTAATTAGCTGCTCATTCAATATTTCTATGAAGGATTGATGCCTACTGACCATAGTATCATTGACACTGCAAGTGGAAGTGCATTGATGGATAAGACACCTGAGGCTGTACGCCAATTGATCTCAAACATGGCAGCCAACTCAAAATAGTTTAGCATTTGTAGAGACTTCTCTAACAAACGAGTAAATGAGGTAAGTATTTCTAACCTTGAAAATAAAGTTAATGATCTTACTTTTCTTATGTATTCTTTGGCTTGTGGAAATGTGCAGCATGTGAAAGTTTGTAGCATATGTTCCTTACAAGGACATGCTTCAGATATATGCCCAACAATGCAAGAAGATTACATTGAACAAGCTCATGCAATTGATGGAGCATTTAATGGACAACCCTGACATAAATATGACCCCTTTTCCAACACGTACAATCTCAGATAGAGAGTTCATCCCAACTTATGCTATGACAACCCATCCCAACAAGACAATCAAGGCTGACAATTCCATCCTCATGGATTTTAGCCCCAACAAAATTATCAAGCAAGATAACCCACTCCATTCATAAACTCCAATGTTATAGGGTCGTCATCCAATGATGATCTTTATGAGATGATAAAAACTTTGGCTTCTAATATTGTCACCTTGCATGAAAATGTCATGTCTTTTTAACAAGAAACAAGGTCAAGTATTCAGAACTTGGAAAAGAAAATGGGGCAAGTAGCTTGGAGTGTGGGGAAATTGGAAGCACAAATGAATGGAAAATTGCCCTCTTAAGCATTGAATCCAATAGAGAATGTTAGTACAATCATGCTATGAAGTGGGAAAGAACTTGAAGAGAAAAGGTCGAAATAAATTGAGATGGAGGAAGAAGAAGAGATAAAAATTGAATTGAGTACAAAGAAGGAACATCCTCCTCCTCCACAAACTAAAACATTAACCAATACTCCCAAAGGTAACTCCTCACTCAATGAATTTTAATTTTAAAATAATTCCACCTTTTCCTGTGAGTTCTTCTAGGTCAAAGAAAGAGAACAAAGAACAAGAGATTTTAGAGGTTTTCTAGAAAGTAGAACTCAACATTCCTTTGCTTGATGCTATCAAGCAAATTCCAAAGTATGCTAAATTTTTGAAGGACTTGTGCACTACCAAGAGAGCTTTCAAATTAAAAGGTCATGAAATGATAAGTATGGGTGAAGTTGTATCTGCTATAGTTCAAAAGAATATGCCTTTAGAGCAAAAAGATCCAGGTGCGTTTAGTATTCCATATGTTACTAGTAATGCTAGTTTCAAAAAGGCCTTATGCAATTTAGGTGCATCCATTAGTGTTATGCCCAAACATGTTTATGATTCTCTTAGTCTTGAGCCTTTGAATAAAACTAGCATCGTAATACAACTTGTGGATCGTTGTTTTATTTACCTACTTGGTATGATAGAGGATGTCCTAGTCAAGATTAATACTTTAGTTATTCCATATGACTTTTATATTCTTGATATGGAACATGATTCTTGTGATTCATCAACTAGCACTCCTATATTGTTTGGTGATTAGTACTCAAAAATGCATTTTTATCATGGTTTTATATCATCATTTTGCACTTAAAGTATCAATAACTCCTTGATTAAAGTATGTTTTATAATAATCTATCTAATAATATAAGATACCTTTAATTTATGGTAAATGTCCATTTTTAATGCAGGCCTATCACATAAATGAAAGAATTGATTGATGACTTTAAGAACTTCAATTGCAAAGGCAAAGAGATGATCAAACTTAGAAAAGAGATGTCGGTGCAATCCAAATCGGAACACTGTTTGGTAATTGGGTAATATCTAAAGCTAAAGATCTCAGATTTAAGTCTACTTTATATGGATGGAAAGTTAAGACATAGGCCTAGAACTTTCATATGAGCCCAAGATCTAAAAAGGCCATTTTCAAGTCCAAATTGTTGCAACAATAAATAAGCCCGAATCTGTCCTCCAACCTGAGCACTGTTCAGTATTTTGGCCATATCTGGAGTTCTAGAAGTCAAAATAAGCTAAATTGTTTACACAAGAAAGCTGAGACAATTTCCTAGAACTTTCATATTTTCAAGTGGCTCTAATTTTGACGTCATCAATGACGTTTTTGGCAGACCAGAGAAGATAGGGATTGTCACCAAGTCAAGGGTTGGCCATCTACTCATCAATTAGTCATCAAATCAATAGTTTTCAATTTTGGCCTATAAATGGAGGCATTTGCCATGCATTTAGGCATCTTGGTGTCCAGATCAAGATCATGCTCTTATGCTTTGTTTTCATTAATATCAAGTTTATGCCTTTCATTTCCTTTCCTTTACTTAGTTAACTTTTATCTTATTTATATTCTTATTTTGTTTATCTATTTTTTTTCTTTCATTATGTCTAGATAAGTTCATTATGTCAAGGTGAAAAGGTTATACTAATGGTGTAAGAATAAGTACGGTATAAACATAATATGGACTTTAATGTTTGATACTAACATGTTTTATATTTGTTATCTTGTTCACTCTTTAATACTTTGGTTGTTAAATGACTAATCTTGATTTATGTTTTATAACAATTGGTACAACAAATGGATGGCACTTTTATAGCCCATATTGTATGGTATAACCGACACCTCAGCTATGAAAGGAACTTGATTTGTTGTTAACATAAGTTATAATCATGAATGCTTGACGAGATTTACAGGTATTAACATTAATTGAATAAGATGACTAATGTAATCATGTTAACAATCTATAATCTAATTGTAACCTCCTTTATGTGTGGTTTCTAATTGAACAATAAGAGTTTATGCTATACTTGTTTGACATACCATCAGTGGAACCTCTAACCTTGACATTTGTTATTATCATTGTTAATCCTTACTTTAATATTTCATCTCAAAGTTCTTATCTTCTTCTCCTTATTTATTGTTGTTGTTATTGTTGTTGTTGTTGTTGTTATTGCTATTATTGTTGTTATTGTTATTATTGTATTATTGTTATTTATAATTTGTACAATAACCTCCCTATGGTTCGACCTTGGTCTTGCCGGGTTATTTATTACTTCAACACTCCTGCACTTGGGAGAAAACATCAATCTTTCTGTCGTGTAAAGTTTTTGGTGTCGTTGCTGGGGAGGTAAGTTTTGTATAAATTATAATATTTAATTTATTTTCTCTTTTCACTTTTCTTGTATATAACTTTTTTTTTCCTACACGTGCATGAGAGTGTGGTCACGTACATTAAGTAGTAGACTTTGTAGGGTATTCTCATCATTTTCAGAAAATATGGCTGAAGAAGATAATCAATCACTTCATAATGAGAATAATGAGAATAACCGTGCTAGAACACTTAGAGACCACTCTCATTTTAATTTTAAGCCAAGCATTATTCAACTTTTACCTTCTTTTCATGGTTTAGAATTGGAAAATCCATACTTGCATTTAAGGGAATTTGAGGAGGTGTGCAACACATATAATAATTTAAATTGTAGCATGAACACCATCAGATTAAAGCTTTTTCCTTTTTTTATTAAAAGATAAAGCTAAAACATGGCTATAAATTTGAGACCAGGATCCATTCGTGTTTGGGATGAAATGCAACAACAGTTTTTAAAGAAGTTTTTCCCATCTCATAAAACAAACTCTTTCAAAAGACAAATAACCACTTTCACTCAAAAATCAGGAGAAACATTTTACCAATATTGGGATAGGTATCGAGACTTACATAGTACTTGCCCTCATCATGGTTTTGAAACATAGAGATTGGTTTCACATTTTTATGAAGGGTTAACAACTAAAGATAGGCAAATGGTTGAATTGATGTGCAATGAAACTTTTAAAGATAAACACCCTGATGAAGCAATAGAGTACTTAAACTTGTTAACTGAAAATGCTCAAAATTGGGACATCGCAGGTACTTATGAGTGATTAGTACTCAAAAGTGTATTTTTATCATGGTTTTATATCATCATTTTGCACTTGAAGTATCAATAACTCAACTAAAGTACGTTTTATAATAATCTATCTAATAATATAAGATACCTTTAATTTGTGGTAAATGTCCATTTTAAATGCAGACCTATCACATAAATGAAACGATTGATTGATGACTTTAAGAACTTCAATTGCAAAGGCAAAGAGATGATCAAACTTAGAAAAGAGATGTCGGTGCAATCCAAACCGGAACACTGTTTGGTAATTGGGTCATATCTGGAGCTATAGATCTCAGATTTAGGTCTACTTTATATGGATGGAAAGGTAAGACATAGGCCTACAACTTTCATATGGAGCCCAAATCTAAAAAGGCCATTTTCAAGTCTAAATTATTGCAACAACAAAGAAGCCCGAATCTGTCCTCTAGCCCGAGCACTGTTCAGTATTTTGGCCATATTTGGAGTTCTAGAAGTCAAAATGAGCTGAAACAAGAAAGCTGATACAATTTCCTAGAACGTTCATGTTTTCAAGTGGCTCTAATTTGACGTCATCAATGATGTTTTAGGTAGACCAGAGAAGATAACGATTGTCACCAAGTCAAGGGTTGGCCATCTACTCATCAATTAGTTATCAAATCAATAGTTCCCAATTTTGGCCTATAAAAGGAGGCATTTGCCATGCAATTAGGCATCTTGGTGTCCAGATCAAGATCATGCTCTTGTTTTCTCTCTTTGTATTCTTTATGCTTTGTTTTCATTAATATCAAGTTTATGCCTTTCCTTTCCTTTCCTTAGTTAACTTTTATGTTCTTATTTTGTTTATCTATTTTTCTTTCTTTCAATATGTCTAGCTAAGTTAATTATGTCAAGGTGAAAAGGTTACATTAATGGTGTAAGAATAAGTATGATATAAACTTAATATGGACTTTAATGTTTGATACTAACATGTTTTATATTTGTTATCTTGTTCACTCTTTAATACTTTGCTTGTTAAACGACTAATCTTGATTTATGTTGTATAACAATTGGTACAACAAATGGTTGGCACTTTCATAGCCCATACTATATGGTATAAGCGACACTTGAGCTATGAAAGGAACTTGATTTGTTGTTAACATAAGTTATAATCATGAATGCTTAATGAAATTTACAAGTATTAGCATTAATTGAATAAGATGACTAATGTAATCATGTTAACAATCTATAATCTGATTGGAACCTCCTTTATGTGTGGTTTCCAATTGAACAATAAGAGTTTATACTGTACTTGTTTGACATACTATTAGTGGAACCTCTAACCTTGACATTTGTTATTATCATTGTTAATCCTTTAATATTTCATCTCAAAGTTCTCATCATCTTCTTCTTTTTTATTGTTGTTGTTGTTGTTGTTGTTATTGCTATTATCGTTGTTATTGTTATTATTATTGTTGTTGTTGTATTATTGTTATTTATAATTTGTACAATAACCTCCCTATGGTTCGACCCCGATTTTGCCGGGTTATTTATTACTTCGACACTCCTGCACATGGAAGAAGACATCAATCTTTTTGTCATGTCATTTGGGAGACCATTCTTGAAAATTGCCAACACAAAGGTTGATTGTGGTAAGGATACCTTGTCTATAGAAGTAGGAGATGAAAAAAATTGAATTCAATTTTCTTGATGCAATGAAATATCCTTATAGCAATGTTTATTCTATCACATGCTATGACTAAATTGATAAGTGTGTGCAGCAAATTTGTGATTTTGATTGCGAAGATGGATTAAGCATAGCTTTGAGTTATGGCTATGATTTCACCAATAGAAAAGAGATGAAGAGGCATGTGTGTGTTCCCCAAAACATGCACGAATCAATATTGGCCTTACAAGTTTTACAAACCGTTCCCCATGGTAATGTCTTTATTGATTTAGTACTCTCACATAAAAAGCTTTTACCATCTATTTTAAAGGTTCCTGAGTTAGAATTAAAACCTTTGCCTAATAAATTGAAGTATATATTCATTAGTGACAACAATACACTTCCCGTTATTATAGCAAAAGGTTTGACAAGTATGCAAGAGGAAAAACTTGTGAAGTTGTTGTGTGATCACAAGACCGCCATTGGATGGACTTTAGTCAACATCAAGGACATTAGTCCCTCAATGTGTATGTATGACATACTATAGGAGGACAATGCAAAACCAATAAGGAAAATGCAAAGGAGGTAGTGAAAGCTGAAATTTTAAAACAGTTAGATGTAGGAGTCATTTACCCTATCATTGATAGTAAATGGGTGGCAACAATCCATGTGGTGTGAATGATACTTAAAAGTGTATTTTTATTAAGGTTTTATATCATTATTTTGCACTTGAAGTATCAATAACTCCTTAACTAAAGCATGTTTTATAATAATATATCTAATAATATAAGATACCTTTAATTTATGGTAAATTCATTTTAAATGCAGGCCTAACACATAAATAAAAGGAGTGATTGATGAATTTAAGAACTAAAATTGAAAGGATAAAGAGATGGCCAAACATAGAAAAGAGATGTCGGTGCAGTCCAAACCAGAACACTATTCGGTAATTGGATCACATCTAGAGCTATAGATCTTAGATTAAGGTTTACTTTACATGGATGGAAAGGTAAGACATAGACCTATAACTTTCATACGGAGCTCAAGATCTAAAAAGGTCATTTTCAAGTTCAAATTGGAGCAACAACAAAGATGTTCGAATCTGTCCTCCAGCCAGAGCATTGTTCAGTATTTGGCCCATATCTGGAGTTCTAGAAGTCAAAATGATCTGAAGTTTTTATACATGAAAGCTGAGATGATTTCTTATAACTTTCATGTTTCGAGTGGCTCTAATTTTGACGTTATCAATGATGTTTTGGGCAGACAAGAGAGGATAAGGATTGTTATCAAGTCAAGAGTTGGCCACCTACTCATCAATTAGTCATCAAATCAATAGTTCCCAATTTTGGCCTATAAAAGGAGATATTTGTCATGCATTTTGGCATCTTGGCTTCTAAATTAAGATCATGCTTTTGCTTTCTCTCTTTGTATTTTTTGAAATGTTTATGCTTTGCTTTTATTAATATCAAGTTTATGCCTTTCATTTCCTTTCATTTACTTAGTTAACTTTTATCTTATTTATTTTCTTATTTTGTTTATTTATTTTCTTTCTTTCATTATATCTAGCTAAGTTTGTTATGTCAAAGTAAAAAGGTTACACTAATGGTGTAAGAATGAGTATAGTGTAAACTTAATATAGATTTTAATGTTTGATAGTAACACGTTTTGTATTTGTTATCTTGTTCATTCTTTAATACTTTGCTTGTTAAATGACTAATCTTGATTTATGTTGTATAACACTTGGTACAACAAATGCTTGACACTTTTATAGTTCATACTGTATGGTATAATCGACACCTCAACTATGAAAGGAACTTGATTTGTTCTTAATATAAGTTATAATCATGAACGGTTGATGAGATTTACAAGTATTAGCATTAATCAAATAAGATGACTAATGTAATCATGTTAACAATCTATAATCTGATTAGAACCTCCTTTGTGTGTGGTTTCCAATTGAATAATAAGAGTTTATACTATACTTGTTTGACATACCATTAGTGGAACCTCTAACCTTGACATTTGTTATTATCATTGTTTAATCCTTACATTAATATTCCATCTCAAAGTTCTCATCTTTTTTTTTCTTCTTCTTCTTCCTCTTTATTATTATTATTATTATTATTGCTACTATTATTGTTGTTGTTGTTGTTGTTGTTGTTACTATTATTGTTATTTATAATTTGTACAATTAACCTCCCTATGGTTCGACCCAGTCTTGCCGGGTTATTTATTACTTCGATACTCCTGCACTTGGGAGAAGACATTAATCTTTTAGTCGTGTCAAGTTTTTGGCGCTGCTGTCGGGGAGGTAAGTTCTTGTATAAATTGTAGTAGTTATTTTATTTTCTCTTTTTACTTTTCTTGTATATAACTTTGTTTCTTTTCTCTTGTTTCTTTCTTTTTTGTTTTCTTCTTTCTTTTATTCTATTCTTACACGTGCATGAGAGTGTGGTCACGTACATCAAGTGGTAGACTCTGTAGGGTATCCTCATCATTTTCAGAAAATATGGCCGAAGAAGATAATCAATCACTTTATAATGAGAATAACCGTGCTAGAACACTTAGAGACCACATGAATCCTATAAGAACAAGTGCACCATCATGCATAGTTTTTCCTCCTAGTGCATCTCATTTTAAATTTAAGTCATACATCATTCAACTTTTACCTTTTTTTCATGGCTTAGAATTAGAAAATCCATACTTGCATTTAAGAGAATTTAAGGAGGTGTGCAACACATATAATAGTTTAAATTATAGGATGAACACAATCAAATTAAAGCTTTTTTCTTTTTTATTAAAAGATAAAGCTAAAACATGGCTATAAAATTTAAGACTAGGATCCATTCATGCTTGGGATGAAATGCAACCACAGTTTTTAAAGAAGTTTTTCACATCTTATAGAACAAACTCTTTCAAAAGACAAATCATCACTTTCTGTTAAAAACCAGGAGAAACATTTTACCAATGTTGGGATAGGTATCGAGACATGCTTAATAGTTGTCCTTATTATGGTTTTGAAACATGAAGATTGGTTTCACATTTCTATAAAGGGTTAACACATAGAGATAGGCAAATATTTGAATTAATATGCAATAGAACTTTTGAAGATAAAGATACTAATGAAGCAATGGAGTACGTAAACTTGTTAGCTAGCATGCTTAAAATTGGAACACCGCGGGTACTTATGAGGCACCGAATAAAACTCAACCTCATATATCTAGTAGAGGTATGTACAATCTTAGGGAAGATCATGACCTTCCCAAAGGAACTCTTGTATGTTGGATGGAGCACAATGCAATTACCATACAATTGAAAAGGAACTTTTTGCAGTGGTGTTTGCTCTTGAAAGATTTAACTCATATCTATTTGGTAAAAAAAGTTATTGTTTTTATTGACCATGCAACTCTTAGGTATCTTTTGAAGAAGAAGGAGTTCAAACCAAGACTGATTAAGTGGATCTTTTATAAGAATTTGATCTTAAGATCAAAGATAAAAAAGGTGTCAAAAACCATATGGCTGATCACTTGAGTCGACTGAGGACAGAGGATATGCCAACCAAAACAATAAGAGAAATATTCCTTGATGAACAGTTGTATGTGCTACATTCCTCTACAAGACCATGGTATGCTGATTTGGTGAACTATTTAGTCACCAAAGAATTCCCTTCAGGTTTGTCTACATCTCAAAAAGACAAGTTACAAGCTGATGCTAAACATTATTTTTAGGATATTCCTTACTTGTGAAAATTTTGTGTGAATCAAATAGTAAGGAGATGTGTACCACAAGATGAATTTCATTCCATTCTCACTTCTTATCATTATCATTCTTATGGTGTGCATTTTGTAGCAAAAAGAATAGCCCACAAGGTACTTGAAAGTGGTTTCTATTAGCCTTTTATTTTTAAAGATGTGTATCACTTCTGCAAATCATGTGAAAAATGCCAAAAAATAGGTAATATTACTCATGAGAATCAGATGCCTTTAACTAATATTCTTGTAAGTGAAATTTTTTATGTTTGGGGTATTAACTTTATGGGTCCATTTCCTTCTTTCGGAAATCTTTATATTCTTCTTGTTGTTGATTATGTGTCCAAATAGATTAAGGCGAAAGCCACACGAACTAACAATACTAAGGTTATTTTAGATTTTGTGAGGACTCAAATATTTGATAGGTTTGGCATCTCTAAAGCTATTATTAGTGATTGTGGCACTCATTTCTGCAATCATTCCATGGAAGCATTGCTACCCAAATATCATATGTCTCATCAAACTTCCATAGCATATCATCCATACACGAATGGGCAAGCTAAAATTTCAAATCAAGAAATCAAGTCCTTTTTGGAGAAAACAGTGCAACCTAACCGGCGAGATTGAAGTTTACGTCTTGGAGATGAACTTTGGGCTTATCGAATTGCTTATGAATCACCTATAAGAATGACACCTTATAAAATGATTTATGGGAAAGCATGTCATCTACCGGTAGAGCTTGAACACAAAAAGTTTTGGGCCACTAAACAATGCAACATGGATTATAATGTTGCTGGGATTGCAAAAAAAACTACAACTACAAGAGTTGGAAGAAATTTGAAATGATGCTTACGAGAATGCAAGGATTTACAAAGAAAAGATTAAGAATCTTCATAATCGAATACTTACAAGAAAAAAATTTCATGTTGGATATAAAGTCCTTCTTTATCATTCGTAGATTAAGAATCTTCATAATCGAATACTTACAAGAAAAAGATTTGAAACTTTTTCCTAGAAAATTATGCTCTTGTTGGATTGGACCTTTTGTTGTTACTAATATTTTTCCTTATGGTGCAGTTGAAATTACAAGTTTAGAAACCAACAAAGTACTCAAGGTCAATGGGCATCATTTGAAACCTTTTTATGAAGGTTGGGCGGTAGAACTCACTGCTTTTATAGAGTTAACTGGACCAATCTATGAATAATGAGAATACCACATGTCAAACCAAGGACATAAAAAAAAAGTGCTTACTGGGAGGCAGCCCAACACCAAAAGAAAAAAAAAATTAGATTTGCTTTCTTTTTCCTTATCTTTTATCTTTTTGCATTTTAATTTATTTTATGTCATTCTCTTATATTCCTTTGCTTTTATTTCAACATTAAGGACAATGTTGTGTTTTAAGTGTGGGGGTATTGAGAGAATTTTGGTTTTCTTATTTTAGTTTTCTTTGTTGTTCTTTAAAAAAAAAATTATGTTTAATCTTTTTAACTCCCATTGGTTTTTGAGAATATGAGTATCATATATGACAATTAATTGAGTTAGATGAAGATATAAATCAAATGAAAAAGTATGCATGCAAATTTTAAGGTTTAATTGGTTTAGGGATTGACTTTGAGAATATGTCATGTTAACTTTATAGTGTTATACCAATGCAAGCTTTCGAGCCTTCAACATTTTATTTTTTGAGTGTACATTCTTTTAGTGATATGTATCTTTAGAACTTGCTTCATATCTTGTTGAGATTATATTTGTAACAACCCGGCTTTTCAAGCCCCAAACAACAGAATTTTTTTTTTGACACACATCGTGTCGGTAAATTGCGAACCTATTTTCCTCACATCATCAAAATGCAATCCATACATCAACTACATTCAACATGTCATTTAAAAGGAAAATTTACATAAACACATAATATTATTTTTGCATGCTTAGAAGTTCATATTATAATATTACATCCATAGACATGAGTTTGCATTCCTATCCTACTAATAGTCACCATGAATTTAAACAAAAGGGTTCAATAAAAGTTATACGTTTAATGCATTGATCCATACAAAATACATCGTGAGTTAGGATGCAACTACATGATTCCTTGCAAAAGTAGGTTCTCGTGTATCGGGTTTCCTAGGCATCTCGTTGATGTGATGTCCCTGTTGCAGTGCAAAATATTTAAGAGAATGCAATTGCTTATTAGTAATAATGATAATTAAATGGTCTAGCAGGAAAAATAAAACATTAACATTATTCCATGGTTGATACATGATATTTGTAGTTTCTTCATGTACATAGTATACACAATTTATAGTACATATAGTTGCACCAACTCTTGTAATCAACCAAAATCTTAAACCCAGTTATCCTCTCAAGGTATCATTTGTTGAGATTAACCGTTCACTCACCCCGATCATCCACTTCGGATGCCTTTAGCCGAGGCTAATCATTCATTTATACCGATCATCCATTCGGATGCCATTAGCCGACGCTAATCATTCCTTTATCCCGGCCATCCATTCGAATGCCATTAGCCGAGGCTAGTTATTTTTTTGTCCCGGTCATCCATTCAGATGCCATTAGCCGAGGCTAATCATTCTTTTGTCCTGGTCATCCATTCGCATGCCATTAGCCGAAGCTAATCAACCCTTTGACAACATTTAACATTTGACAATCTGTTATCTATTCTAACCCAATATGGTAACATTCATGTTAAAGTATCACATTATTTAACGTATGAAAAAGGAAAGTGGAAGTCACCTACCTGCTCCATCTGTGGTTTGTTCTTGTCTTGACGATGGTCCGATCCCGACCGCACCACCTAAGATAACAATGGTCATAATTCAGTACATTTGTATTTTTGAATCACATTTGTCACCACACTTATTTCAAAAGTTCATATATTCACATTCAAGTGTTCCACATTTTACACCATCATACCATGAAATTGTTACTAGCATTTAAGTCATTTTTGCCTAGGAGGCTTATTGTAGAAATCAGCAACGAGAATTGGTTCGCTACAGGCTGCCAATTTGGCAGCAACAATTGTTTCGTTGTTGGCGTCACTGTTCCGATAGTAGATGCTAAATCATAGGGGACAACTCAGTTTCGGCAACGGATCACAATTTCGCTACAACCAACTCAACTTCGGTGGCGAATCACAAATTCACTATAGAACATGAAACTCGACAACAAATGTTAATTGGCTGCAAACAACTCAACTTCAGCTGCAATTCACTATAGCCGACACAGTTTCGACAGTGAATCGCAGTTTCGCTGCGAAACATAAATTCGACAGCGAATTCTAATTTGCTGCAGCCGACATAGTTTCGGCAGCGAATGCTAATTCGCTATAGAACACACAATTTGGTAGCGAATTCTAATTCGCTATAGAAGACTCCATTTCGGCAGCGAATACTTATTCGATGCAGCCATCACATTTTCGACAGTGAATTGAAATTTGTTGCAGAACACACAATTTTGCAGTGAATGCTGATTCGCTGCAGACGACTCAATTTTAGCAGCAAATGCTAATTCGATGCGGCCGACACATTTTTGGCAGCAAATCATAATTTCGCTGCAAAACACCCAATTCGGCAGCGAATTCTAATTCGCTGTAGAAGACTCAATTTCAGTAGCGAATACTTATTTGCTGCAGCCATCACATTTTTGGCAGGAAATCGAAATTTGCTGCAGAACACACAATTCTACAGCGAATGTTGATTCACTGCAAAAGACTCGGTTTCGGCAACGAATGCTAATTCACTGCGGCCGACACATTTTTGGCAGCAAATCAAAATTTCACTGCAAAAGACTCAATTTCGGCAGCGAATTCTAATTCGCTACAGCTGATTTAATTTCAGCAGCGAATACTTATTCGCTTTAGCCGTCACATTTTCAGCAGCGACTCAAAATTTGCTGCAGAACACACAATTCTGCAGCGAATGTTGATTCGCTGCAGAAGACTCGGTTTCGGCAACGAATGCTAATTCGCTGCGGCCAACACATTTTTGGCAGCAAATCAAAATCTCGCTGCAAAACACCCAATTCGGCAGTGAATTATAATTCGCTGCAAAAGACTCAATTTTGGCAGCGAATACTAATTCGCTGTAGCTGATATAGTTTCGGTAGTGAATTGAAATTTCCCTGCAGAAGACACACATTGAAAACCATCAATTACAGCATATATCTTTCAATCATTCCAGCAGAATACACATATTGAAACTATCCATTCCAGCACATAATCCTTCAGCCAATCCCAGCAAAACACACACATTGTATGTCGGCCAACCCCATAGTTAAAGTCGGCCCCCTACTATGATTTGTTGTTTCTATTTTATTCATTTTTCTTTACTAGATGTTCTGAAATTGGCCTCATTTCTTTTTTGTTTTCTTTGTCCTCTTAGTAAATTTCTGTTTTCTTCACAGCTAGCTTAGGTCATAGTTCAATTTTCTTAAGGTTTTTTTTTTCTTCTTCTTCATTTCTGGTTCTAAATCTTAAGGAGAAGATGAAGGAAGTTTCATGACCCATACCTTACAAATCTAGTTAGCTTAGGAAGGTTTGACAGTGTTCTTCCTCCTCTCCTGCTGGTTTTCTTCCTTCTTCTTCCTCTAACGTTGGTTCCCTTCTCCTCTCTCTTTAGGTGGCTGTCCAATCTTCTCTCAAGGTCTCCTCTCTCTCCCTCACATGTTCACAAGGCTTAGATTTCTGTTGGGGAGGAGAAAGGGAGAGTAACAAGCAGCTGGACATATAGTTGCAACAACTTTGATAAAAACTAGGGTTACCTTCTCTCTCCTCCTTATATTTATACTCCCCATTAAATGAGGTGAGTGTTTGGGGGTTGGTTTAGATGTGTTCTTATCCTTGTTTTGGTCTATCTAAAACCAGTTTTACCCCTCCCTCTCATCTCCTTAAGAAAATTATTATTATTTTATTTTTTAAGACGAAAACTACATCGCTGCCGATGCAGAAATCGGCAGCGGAAACTGTGTCGCTGCCGATGCAGAAGTCAGCAGCGAAAACTGCTTCACTGCAGGTGCAGAAATCGGCAGCGAAAACTGCTTCGTTGCAGATCGAGAAATCGGCAGCGAAAACTGCTTCGCTGCAGATGCAGAAATCAGCAGCGGAAACTGCGTCGCTGACAATGCAGAAATCGGCAGCGGAACTGTTTCGCTGCAGATGCAGAAATTGGCAGCAAAAACTGCGTCGCTGTCGATGCAAAAATCGGCAGAGAAAATTGCTTCGCTGCAGATGCACAAAATCGACAGCGGAAACTGCGTCGCTGACAATGCAGAAATCGGCAGTGGAAACTGCGTCGCTGCCGATGCAGAAGTCGGCAGCGAAAACTGCTTCGCTGCAGATGCAGAAATCGGCAGGGGAAACTGCTTCCCTAACAATGCAGAAATCGGCAGCGGAAACTGCTTCGCTGCAGATGCAGAAATTGGCAGCAAAAACTGCGTCGCTGTCGATGCAAAAATCGGCAGAGAAAATTGCTTCGCTGCAGATACACAAAATCAGCAGCGGAAACTGCGTCGCTGACAATGCAGAAATCGGCAGCGGAAACTGCGTCGCTGCCGATGCAGAAGTCGGCAGCGAAAACTACTTCGCTGCAGATGCAGAAATCGGCAGCGGAAACTGCTTCGGTGCAGATCGAGAAATCGGCAGCGAAAAGTGCTTCGCTGCAGATGCAGAAATCAGCAGCGGAAACTGCGTCGCTGACAATGCAGAAATCGGCAGCGGAAACTGCTTCGCTGCAGATGCAGAAATTGGCAGCAAAAACTGCGTCGCTGTCGATGCAAAAATCGGCAGAGAAAATTGCTTCGCTGCAGATGCACAAAATCGGCAGCGGAAACTGCGTCGCTGCCGATGCAGAAGTCGGCAGCGAAAACAGCTTCGCTGCAGTTGCAGAAATCGGCAGCGGAAACTGCTTCGTTGCAGATCGAGAAATCGGCAGCGAAAACTGCTTCGCTGCAGATGCAGAAATCGGCAGCGGAAACTGCGTCGTTGACAATGCAGAAATCGGCAGCGGAAACTGCTTCGCTGCAGATGCAGAAATTGGAAGCAAAAACTGCGTCGCTGTCGATGCAAAAATCGGCAGAGAAAAGTGCTTCGCTGCAGATGCACAAAATCGGCAGCGGAAACTGCGTCGCTGACAATGCAGAAATCGGCAGCGGAAACTGCGTCGCTGCCGATGCAGAAGTCGGCAGCGAAAACTGCTTCGCTGCAGATGCAGAAATCGGCAGCGGAAACTGCTGCGTTGCAGATCGAGAAATCGGCAGCGAAAACTGCTTCGCTGCAGATGCAGAAATCGGCAGCGGAAACTGCATCGCTGACAATGCAGAAATCGGCAGCGGAAACTGCGTCGCTGACAATGCAGAAATCGGCAGCGAAAACTGCTTCTTTGCAGATGCAGAAATCAGTAGCGGAAACTGCGTCGCTGACAATGCAGAAATCGGCAGCGGAAACTGTTTCGCTGCAGATGCAGAAATTGGCAGCAAAAACTGCGTCGCTGTCGATGCAAAAATCGGCAGAGAAAACTGCTTCGCTGCAGATGCACAAAATCAGTAGCGGAAACTGCGTCGCTGACAATGTAGAAATCGGCAGCGGAAACTGCTTCGCTGCAGCTGCAGAAATCAGCAGCAAAAACTGCTTCGCTGCAGATGCAGAAATCGACAGCATAAACCGATCGAGAAATCAGCAGCGAAAACTACTTCATCAGTTCTGTCTATATATATATATATATATTTTCTTTTGGGTGTTTACATTCTCCCCCCTTAATAGGAACTTCATCCTCAAAATTTAAGAGGTTTCATACTCATCTCGGCCTCCCTCTCCCAAGTTTCCTCTTCTATTTGAGCATTTTGCCATAAAATTCTGACGATGGGGATCTTTTTGCTCCGTAGCTCCTTCACTTCCTGATCAAGTATCCTTATGGGCCTTAATTCTAGTGTTAAGTCTTCCTTGACTTCTACAGGAACCTGGGGTAGGATTCGGGTGGGGTCCATATCAGCCTTTCTTAACAATGAGACATGGAACACATCATGGACCTTGGCTAAGTGTGGGGGCAAGTCCACTTTGAAGGCTACTGGTCCTACTCGCTGTAAGATTCTGAAGGGTCCAATGAAGCGGGGAGTTAGCTTCCCTTTCAATCCAAACCATAACATGTTCTTCCATGGGGCTACCTTCAGGAATACCTGGTCCCCTGTACTGAACTCAAGAGGTCTTCTCCTCACATCAGCTTACTTCTTCTATCTATCCTGTACGGCTTTGATGCGATCCCTGATAGTTCTCACTTTCTCCATGGTGAGTTGGACCAATTCTGCGCCATATAACTTCCAGTCCCCGATTTCCTCCCAACATAAAGGAGTTCTGCACCTCCTACCATACAAGGCTTCATATGGGACCATCCCTATTGTGGCTTGGTGACTATTGTTATACGTGAACTCTACTAATGCCATGTGTTCCTCCCAATTTCCTCCAAATTCCAAAACACAAGCCCGTAATAGGTCTTCCAAGACTTGGATGATTCTTTCTGACTAGCCATCCGTTTGAGGGTGAAACGCGGTGCTCATGTCCAATCTTATTCCCAAGGCATGTTGTATGCTTGGCCAAAGTCGAGAGGTGAACCTGGGATCTCGATCCGATGCAATGGACACTAGAATCCCATAAAGCCGTACCACCTCATTTATATAAATCTTGGCAAGCTTGTCCACCGAGTCGGTCATCTTTATAGGCAAGAATAGTGCAGATTTCGTCAACCGATCTACGATAACCCATATCGCGTCATTTCCTTTCCTCCCTTTGGAAAATCCTGACACGAAATCCATGGTGATCATCTCCCACTTCCATTCTGGAATTTGTAATGGTTGTAATGGTCCCGCTGGCCTTTGGTGTTCAACCTTGACTTGTTGACATATCCCAGACTTAGACACGTACTCAGCTATTTCCCTTTTCATATCAGGCCACCAATAGAGGTGTTTCAGGTCTCGATACATCTTAGTGCTGCCAGGATGTATGGAGAACCGAGACTTATATGCTTCTTGTAGAACCATTCGTTTGATTGTTTCGTCACTAGACATGTATAACCGTTGTCCCATCATCAAGGATCCATCATTCGCTACTCGGAATTTCATTTCTACTTCGGCCTCCACATTCCTCCTAATCTTACACCCCTCCTTGTCATGGAATTGGGCATGTAGTAACTGTTCCTGATACGTTGGTCGCACCAATAATTGGGCTACTAACCCACCTCCAGCATTAATGTCCAAATCTACACCCATCTCTTTCAATTCCGCCAATTGCCGCTCCTTTCCCACTGTTAACCTTCTTAGGGTGGCTTTATTTTTTAGACTGAGGGCATCTGCCACCACGTTTGCTTCCCCTATATGGTATTCTATGGTGCAGTCATAATCCTTAATGAGCTCTATCCACCTTCTTTGTTGCATGTTCAACTCCTTTTGCGACATCAGATACTTCAGACTCTTATGATCAGTAAAAATTTGGGTTCGAGACCCATACAAATAGTGTCTCCATATCCTCAAGGTAAAAACTACAGTAGCCAGCTCCAAGTCATGCATAGGCGATCACTTTCTCATGTTGCATCAGAACACACCCCAATCCCTTCCCCGAAGCATCACTATATACCACAAAACCCTCGGCCCCTAAGGGAAAGGTCAACACTGGAGCAGTGGTGAGCCTCCTCTTCAATTCTTGGAAGCTTTCCTCACATTCTTCTGACCACACCCATTTCTTATTCTTCCTACTTAGCTGGGTCAAAGGGGTTACAATCAGGGAAAAACCTTCAATAAACCTCCGATAGTATCCTGCAAGTCCTAGGAAGCTACGTATTTTGGTGACCGAAGTTGGTCTTTCCCATTTCAAGACTACCTCAACTTTTTGAGGGTCTACAAAAACACCTTTAGCTGAAATGACATGTCCTAGAAACGTCACTCTCTTAAACCAAAATTCACATTTACTCAGTTTTGCATATAACTGGTGATCTCTCAAGGTTTGTAAGGTTTGTCTCAAGTGTTCTTCGTGCTCCTTGAAAGAATTTGAGTATAGTAGTATATCGTCAATGAACACCACCACAAACTTATCAAGATATGGTTGGAAAACCTGATTCATCAAGTCTATGAAGAGGACTGGGGCATTCATCAACCCGAACGGTAGCACCAAAAATTCATAGTGTCTATAACGAGTTCTAAATGCAGTCTTTGCTACATCCACTTCTTTAATCTTCATCTGATAGTACCCTGATCTCAGATCTATCTTCAAAAATGCCCTCGCTCCCTTTAATTGATCAAACAAATCATCTATCCGAGGTAGTGGATACTTGTTTTTCATTGTTATCTTGTTTAGTTGTCGGTAGTTAATACAAAGTCTATGGGTTCCATCTTTCTTTCTTACAAACAACACTGGTGCTCCCTATGGAGAATTAGTAGGCCATATGAACCCTTTGTCTAACAATTCCTGTAGTTGAGTCTTTAATTCGTTCAGTTCTGTCGGAGCCATCTGATACGGTTGTTGGGCTATAGGTGGGACTCCAAGAAAAGTGTCTATAGACACTTCTACCTCTTGCTTCAGGGGTAGTCCCGGTAGTTCTTCGGGAAACACATCTGGGAATTCCTTCACCACAGGAATATCCTTCAGTCGTGGACCTTCATCATCACAGTTTAAGATGTATGCAAGGTATCCCAAACATCCCTTTCTTAAAAGTTTTTTGGGCTGTTACCACCGATATCAAGGCAATTGGTTTGAGAATTCTCTCTCCTTCAAAAATCATTCTCTCGCCCTTAGGGGTTTAGAAAGTAACAGTTTTAGCATAACAATGTATTAGAGCCTTGTATTTACTCAACCAATTCATGCTTAGGATTATGTCAAAATCATGCAGCTCTAAGGGAATCAAGTCTACTTTTGTTTCATACCTAGATAGACTAACCCCCACATCCACATACACAGTATTTGTTTCAACCATGTTTCCCATTGGAGTTCCAATTAAGAATCCCTTCTCTACTTTTTTTACTCTCTTTCTTAGTTTAGTGACAATTCTCTTAGTAATGAATGAGTGGGTGGCACCCAGATCAAACAACACATGCACATTAAAATCATTCAATAGTAGTGTACCTGCCACCACATCCGATGCAGCGCTGACCTCCCTGAGGTCCTATCATTTTGTGCCCTCGGTCTCCCTCGACTAGAGTTTGCTCCTGATTGAGAAGATCTCATTGGCCTATTCATGGTGACTGACTGTTGTTGGCTCGGGCTGGGTTGCCTATAGCTTTGTACCTGTCCAGTGTTCCTTTTTGGGTAGTCCCTTTTGAAATGACCTCTTTCGCCACAGTAATGACACCCTTGACTCAAATACTGGCAGTTCCTCCACCTATGACCTTCTCCTCTGCACACAAAGCATCGCCCGAGGGAAACTGAGTAGTCCCCAGGGTGTTTTTGCCCATATTTCATACAAAAAGGATAGTCAATACCCTTGCGGTCACCAATCCTAGTTGAAGAGTTTTCCCTCGAGTGCGACCGTCCAACCATCACTCTCCCACTTGACTGTTGGTGGGGCGGTAACATCAAACTCCCCTTCTTTTTGTACTGCTCAAACACTCCACTTTTTCCTTTCTTCGGGAATGGTGGTCTCCTGCTGAAAAAGTCCCCATCTCTCTTTTTGCCTATGCCCTGATATCCCCCCTGGCCTTCTCTAATACAAGCCTTTAAAGCTTGGGCAGCCTCAATCAACTCTCTCACTGATTTAATTCGTAAAGCGATCAATCCTTGTCTGAAGTCCTATCGCATAGCATCTCTCAACTTCTCAATCATATGTTCCTTTGTTGGCACATAGTGTGGGGCAAACAATGAGAGATCATGGAACTTCCTTTCGTACTCCAATACCGACATATCACCCTGTCTTAATGCCAAGAATTCTTATTCTTTCACCTTACGATGGTACTTGGAATAAAACTGATTCTCAAACTCTGTCTTGAAATCACTCCAAGTTAGTGTCTCAAACAATGAGAGATCATGGAACTTCCTTTCGTACTCCAATACCGACATATCACCCTGTCTTAATGCCAAGAATTCTTATTCTTTCACCTTACGATGGTACTTGGAATAAAACTGATTCTCAAACTCTGTCTTGAAATCACTCCAAGTTAGTGTCTCAGTTGCACGCCTCAGCTGAACTGTTTCCCACCATGTCATGGCCCTATCAGACAATAACTAGGTTGCACAGTTTACCCTCAACCCCTCGGGTATGCTTATTTGAACCATGGTCTTTTCTACCTTCCTAATCCATCGTCTAGATATCTCTGCATCTTGTTCCCCCATATACGGTTCACAACCCATTTCCCTCATACTCTTGACTAGTCGCACTAATGGCACCACGTTATCTGTAGTCATGCTCGTCATAGGGGCTGCATGTGGAATCTGCATGGTGGGAGTTGCTTATTTTGCTAAACCTGCCATACCCTTCATCACTGCTTTAACTATTTGTACAAGGAGTCCCGGGTCTACATATTATGGGGGCACACCAGTTGGAATAGTTGATGGTTGTGCTTCTGATCTTTCTTGCTGCGCTGCAGTAACTGGGGGTACTCCCTCTGTTTCGTTAGACCTCCCTCCATCCCTCGCTACCGCAGCTTCCCCCTGCAAGGTTTCGGGTGGTACTATCGGAGCATGAGATGTTGTATCATCCAAGGGATCTTCGTCTTGCCAACCTTGGGCACCTTGGTTCCCGCCCCTCCTATCTCAGGAGGGCGGCTCAGTACGTGTTCCTTATCGGGTGCGTACCATCCTGAAATTCACCACACCAACACAATTATCAGTGATCCCCAGGATTTAAACCAGGGGCTCTGATACCAACTGTAACAACCCGGCTTTTCAAGCCCCAAAACAATAGAATTTTTTTTTTGACACACATCGTGTCGGTAAATTGCGAACCTATTTTCCTCACATCATCAAAATGCAATCCATACATCAACTACATTCAACATGTCATTTAAAAGGAAAATTTACATAAACACATAATATTATTTTTGCATGCTAAGAAGTTCATATTATAATATTACATCCATAGACATGAGTTTGCATTCCTATCCTACTAATAGTCACCATGAATTTAAACAAAAGGGTTCAATAAAAGTTATACGTTTAATGCATTGATCCATACAAAATACATCGTGAGTTAGGATGCAACTACATGATTCCTTGCAAAAGTAGGTTCCCGTGTATCGGGTTTCCTAGGCATCTCGTTGATGTGATGTCCCTGTTGCAGTGCAAAATATTTAAGAGAATGCAATTGCTTATTAGTAATAATGATAATTAAATGGTCTAGTAGAAAAAAATAAAACATTAACATTATTCCATGGTTGATACATGATATTTGTAGTTTTTTCATGTACATATTATACACAATTTATAGTACATATAGTTGCACCAACTCTTGTAATCAACCAAAATCTTAAACCCAGCTATCCTCTCAAGGTATCATTTGTTGAAATTAACTGTTCACTCACCCTGATCATCCACCTCGGATGCCTTTAGCCGAGGCTAATCATTACTTTATACCGATCATCCATTCGGATGCCATTAGCCGAGGCTAATCATTCCTTTATCCCGTCCATCCATTTGGATGCCTTTAGCCGAGGCTAATCATTTCTTTGTCCCGGTCATCCATTCGGATGCCATTAGCCGAGGCTAATCATTCTTTTGTCCCGGTCATCCATTCAGATGCCATTAACTGAAGCTAATCAACCCTTTGACAACATTTAACATTTGACAATCTGTTATCTATTCTAACCCAATATGGTAACATTCATGTTAAAGTATCACATTATTTAACGTATGAAAAAGGAAAGTGGAAGTCACCTACCTGCTCCACCTGTGGTTTGTTCTTGTCTTAACGATGGTCTGATCCCGACCGCACCACCTAAGACAATAATGGTCACAATTCAGTACATTTATATTTTTGAATCACATTTGTCACCACACTTATTTCAAAAGTTCATATATTTACATTCAAGTGTTCCACATTTTTGCCTAGGAGGCTTATTATAGAAATTGGCAACGAGAACTGGTTCGCTGAAGGCTACCAAATTCGACAATGAGAATTGGTTCGCTACAGGCTGCCAATTCGGCAGCGACAACTGTTTCGCTGCCAGCAGCAAAAACTATTTCGTTGTTGGCGTCACTGTTCCGGCAGCAGATGCTAAATCGTAGGAGACAACTCAGTTTTGGCAGTGAATCACAATTTCGCTGCAACCAACTCAACTTCGGTGACGAATCACAAATTCACTATAGAACATGAAGCTCGACAGCGAATGTTAATTGGCTGCAGACAACTCAACTTCAGCAGCAATTCACTATAGCTGACACAGTTTCGGCAGGGAATGCTAATTCGCTGGAGAACATACAATTCGGCAGCGAATTCTAATTCGTTGTAGAAGACTCAATTTCGGCAGCGAATACTTATTCGATACAGCCGTCATATTTTCGGCAGCGAATCGAAATTTGCTGCAGAACACAGAATTCTGCAGCAAATGCTGATTCGTTGTAAACAACTCGGTTCTGGCAGCGGATGCTAATGCGCTGCGGCCGACACATTTTTGGCTGCAAATTGAAATTTCGCTGCACAACACCCAATTCGGCAGCGAATGCTGATTCGCTGCAGAAGACTCAGTTTCGGCAGCGAATGCTAATTCGCTGCGGCCGACACATTTTTGGCAACAAATCGAAATCTCGCTGCAAAACACCCACTTCGACAGCAAATTCTAACTCGCTGCAAAAGACTCAATTTCGACAGCGAATTAGTATGCGCTGCAACCGATACAGTTTTGGCAACGAATTAAAATTTCGCGGCAGAAGACACACATTGAAAACCATCAATTATAGCATATATCTTTCAATCATTCCAGCATAATACACACATTGAAACTATCCATTCCAGCACATAATCCTTCAGCCAATCCCAACAAAACACACACATTGCATGCCAGCCAACCCCATAGTTAAAGTCGGCCCCCTACTATGATTTGTTGTTTCTATTTTATTCATTTTTCTTTACTAGATGTTCTGAAATTGGCCTCATTTCATTTCTGTTTTTTTATCCTTTTAGTAAATTTCTGTTTTCTTCACAGCTAGCTTAGGTTATAATTCAATTTTCTTAGGGTTTTTTTTCCATATTTTATATGTAAAATGCTTTGATGTTCTTTGATTTGTGTTTTGAAGGAACTTTTGGATGAAAAATGCAAAAAGGAGTAAATTGAAGATAATGGTAGATTTGATGTTCAGTTGATGTTTTGTGCAGAGCGTGAGTTCTAGAGATCAAAATGAAGTGATTCTAGTGGCACTAAAAAGCTAACATCTATACCTTTATGAAAGAAAAATAAAAGGAGAAAGATCATGGAAATCACATCCTTCAAAGTCAAATCTCGCATTCTTCTACTGTTGACCTTTGTCCATTTAAAATTCAATATCTGGAGTTATAGAAGTCCGATTGATGCAAACTCAATTTTATTGGATTCCTAACTCAAAAATTTGTAAATGATCTAAATTTTAACTAGAAAAAGATATCAGGTAAGGGACATATGATTTTTCAAAGATGACAACTGAATTCTGTCAGCAATTAGGTTTTATAAAGAAATGAGTCCAGATTACATTTTGAAGCTTCTAAACTGTCATCCAAGTTTTTATATCAGCAATTTAGCTCCTCTAAGTCAGAGCTTAAAGATTTCATGCAGGACTATTTCTTCTTTTTAGAAAAAATAGTTATTGAAGTACTTAAATGTAAACTATTAACTTAAGGGATGACTACTTTGTAAATTAAGAACTAGGGCTGCTTAGCATATAAAAAGAAAAAGAGAGGGGAGAGAAGGGGGAAGTAGCCAGTAGAGAATAAACACAAATTCTCTCCTCTACAAACCCAAAAATCATGCTCTCTTCAATCTTTAGAAGTAGTTGTTCAATAGTTATACAAGGCTAAGCTCTTGTTTTGGTGACAAGGACGCAAAAACCTTTGAATTTTAAGAATTGTGAGATTTATTTTTTCTTTTATTTTTAGTTTATGTTATGAATAAGTATGATTGTTTTCCTATACATATTTTATATGATTGTTGTTGATGATTGTTAGAGCGGACTCTAAGTTATTGTTGTGAACAATCTATTGCTAAGTTTAATATCAAAACTAGAGTTGTGATATATGAACTTGTGAAGCAACTAAGCTTGATAATTATGGCTGAACTATGTTATTGAACTTAGAGAGAATATTTGAACAAAGTGACACAAGCTATGAATAACTAATATGTTAATCTTGATGAAATTATCTAGTTCTTAAAGCTGCCATTAAATTGAATCATTAGTGCAGACACTTTGATTATTTGTTGGTTAGGATTAATTATGTAGTGGATCTGTTAATTAATCAACATTGAGAAAAGATAAAATTTCAGAACATAAATTGCAATTTTATTTTTAAGGATCGGTTCTAATTTCCGTTGGTGGATTTGTGCTTGCAACCAAGTTTGTTTTCTTGATAAGTTTTGGTTTTAATTGATTTTATTTGTTTGCTAGTTTAATTGCTGCTATAGTTTAGATAATCACAAACCAAATCCCCCCAATTACATAATGTACAACATAAAAATCTGACTTGAAACTTTCTCGTGGGATCGACCCCTTGGTTGCTTTATACTATCTTGTGTTTGAAGTCAGGATAATTAATTTGTGCGACTACAACATTGCAACATAAAGGTATATTGATCCTTATCTATTTGAAAGTTTCAAAGATTTTAGAGATGTGATTGACTTTTATTTATTTGGTCATGGCATGAGGAAATGGAAGTGCTTACAGGGAATCTGTCTTTTCTTTTTAATTTTTAGATTTAGCCCTTTTCTTACCCTCAAAGATTGACTCATCATCTTTCTTATAAGGTTTAAGAGTGGGTTTTTCAATGACCTTATCATTGCAAATAGTATTAGCTGAATTGACTTGATCCATGTGTTGGCTTCCAAAACTACTTACATTTGCATTGTATTGCCCTATGAGATTTTTTTGTAGTTGAGATGGAAACTTACCTTTTTTTAGAAACTGAGAGCAGATGTCAATTTTGCAAAAGTATCTTTAAAATTTGTCATACTTTGAGCAAGTTGAGTATTGATTGTCTTTTGCTTTTTAATGAATGTATGCAATGTTTCTTTAAGATTTCTTCTAAGAGGTGAAGCATAAGGAGGTATATATCTATGAGAATTTTGAAAATTATGATATGCTTGAAATGATGATTATGAAGTTTATGTATTGTTATTATCACTCTTTCAATTGAAATTTAGGTGATTTCTCGAACCAGAGTTATATGTTTGTGAGTATGGGTTATGATTGGGCTTATGAAAACTATTGAAAGTATGGGCTTGTTCATGGAGACATTCCTTAAAAGAAGTCAAAGTTGGACAGTTATTGGTTGAGTGTTGATTTGTTTCACAAATTTGACATATAATATCTTGAATAGATTTTAATTGATCATTTTTTTTTAATTCTAATATCTCGACTTTTCTAGGTAAAGATACAAACTTGACTTGAAGGTCATGATCTTCCTGAACTGTACATACCTCTATTAAATGGATGAGGTTGGATTTTACTTGGTGCCTCATAAGTGCCTATAGTGTCCCAATTTTATGCATTTTCAGCTAGCAAGTTTAAGTACTTTATTGCTTTGTTAGAGTTTTATATTTAAAGGTTTTATTGCACATCAATTCAACCATTTGCTTATCTTTAGGTTTCAAGCCTTCATAATGTGAAACCAATCTCCATGTTTCAAAATCATGATGAGTGGAAGTATTAAGCAAGTGTCGATACCTATCCCAACATTGGTAAAATGTTTCTCCTGGTTTTTGAGAAAAAGTAATGATTTGTCTTTTAAAAGAGTTTATTCTATGAGAAGGGAAAACTTCTTTAAAAAACTATTGTTGCATTTCATCCAAAGCATGAATGGATCTAGGTCTTAAATTTTGTAGCCATATTTTAGCTTTATCTTTTAATGAGAAAAGGAGAAAGCTTTAATCTAATACTCATGCTATAATTTGAGTTATTATAGGTGTTACAAATCTCCTCAATTTCTCTTAAATGCAAGTATGAATTTTCTAAATCTAATCCATAAAAAGAAGGTAAAAGTTGAATAATGCCTAGCTTAAAATTAAAATGAGATGCATCAGGGGGAAAAACTATGCATAGGGGCGTACTTGTTCTTGTGGGATTCATATGTCCCTAAGTGTTCTAATACGGTTATTTTCATTATTTTTTTATGAAGTGATTGGTTATTTTCTTCAGCTATATTTTCTAAAAATGATGAGTATATCATACAAAGTCTACCACTTAATGTGCATGACCACATTCTTGTGCACTTGTAGGAATAGAGTAAAAGAAAAAAGAATACAAAAAAAGGAGAAACAAAACAAAAGAAATAAAGTTATATACAAGAAAAGTGAAAAGAAAAAATAAAATAAATAATATAATTTGTATAAGAACTTACCTCTAAGGTATAATGGCACCAAAAACTTGACATGACCAAAAGATTGATGTCTTTTTTCAAGCGTAGGAGTGTCGAAGTAATAAATAACTCGATAAGACCGAGGTCGAACCACATGGAGATTAATTGTATAAATTATAGATAATAATAATATAACAACAACAACAACAACAACAACAACAACAACAACAATCATAAAGTAATAGTAACAACTCAGCTTTTCAAGCCTAAAACAACAATAATTTTTTTTAATATATATACTTGACACACATCCTACTGGTAATCGGCGAACCTGATTTCTCACATCATTAAGATACGATCCATATAATCAACATTCCATTTAAAAGTGAATCTTATATAAATACATAATATTATATTTGCATGCTTAGGAGTTCACATGAAAAACATAGATACATAGACATGAGTTTGCATTCCTATCCTACTAATAACCATTATGAATATAAACAAAAAGATCTAATAAAAGTTATATGTTTAGTATATTGATTCATACAAAACACATCATAATTTATAATGCAACTACATGATTCCTCGCAAAAGTAGATTCCCGTGTATTGGATTTTCTAGACATCTTGTTGATATGACATCCTTATTGTGGTACAAAACATTTAAGAGAATGTAATTGCTTAATAATAAGAATAATGATAATTAAACAGTCTAGTAGTCAAATGAAGCATTAATATTATCCTATGTTTAAAGCATAACATTTATAGTTTCTTTATATACTTGGTATAAACAACTTATAGTACATATAGATGCACCAATTCTTGCAATTAACAAAAATTATAAACCCAGCTATCCTATTAAGGCATCATTTGTTGAGGTTAATCATTCACTCACCCCGATCATCAATTTTGGATACCATCAACTAAAGTTAATCAATTGTTGTCCTAGTCATACAATGAGATGCCATTAGTCGAGGCTAATCATTCATTTGTCCTGGTCATCCATTCGGATGCCATTAGCCAAAGCTAATCGTTCATTTGTTCCGGTCATCCATTTAAATGCCATTTAGCTAAGGCTAATCAATCATTTATCCCGGTCATTCATTCGGATGCCATTAGTTACAGTTAATCATTTATTTGTTCTAGTCATCCTTTCGGATGCCACTGACCGAGGCTAATCATTTATTTGTCAATATTTAAGCGTTTGACAATCTAATATCTTTTCTAATGCAATATGGTAGCATTCATGATAAAGTATTTCATTACTCAATGTATGAAAAGAAAGGTCAAAGTCACCTACCTGCTCCACCTACGAGTTGTTCTTGCCTTGACGATGGTCCAATCCCGACCATGCCACCTAAAACATCAATGGTCACAAATTAGTACATATGTATCTTTAAATCACATTTGTCACCACACTTATTTTAAGAGTTCATATGTTTGCATTCAAGTTTTCCATATTTTACATCATCATGCCATGAAATTGTTACTAGCATTTAAGTCATTTCAGCCTAGGAGGCTTATTGTAGAAATTCACAGCGAAAACTGGTTCGTTGCAGCTAACTCAACTTCAGCAGCAAATGTTAATTCGCTTCAGCCGATGATTGATACTTAAAAGTGTATTTTTATCAAGGTTTTATATCATCATTTTGCACTTGAAGTATCAATAACTCCTTAACTAAAGCATGTTTTATAATAATATATCTACTAATATAAGATACCTTTAATTTATGGTAAGTGTTCATTTTAAATGCAGGCCTATCTCATAAATGAAAGGATTGATTGATGACTTTAAGAACTTCAATTGCAAAGGCAAAGAGATGATCAAACTTAGAAAAGAGATGTTAGTGCAATCCAAACCGGAACACTGTTCGGTAATTGGGTCATATCTAGAGCTATTGATCTCAGATTTAGGTCTACTTTATATGGATGGAAAGGTAAGACATAGGCCCATAACTTTTCAATGGAGCCCATGATCTAAAAAGGCCATTTTCAAGTCCAAATTGTTGCAACAACAAAGAAGCCCGAATCTGTCCTCTAGCCCGAGCATTATTATGTATTTTAGCCATATCTAGAGTTCTAAAAGTCAAAATGAGCTTAATTTTTTACACAGGAAAGCTGAGACAATTTCCTACAACTTTCATGTTTTTAAGTGGTTTCAATTTTGACGTTATCAATGATGTTTTAGGCAGACAAAAGAAGATAAAGATTGTCACCAAGTCAAGAGTTGGCCACCTATTCATCAATTAGTCATCAAATCAATAGTTCCCAATTTTAGCCTATAAATGGAGGCATTTGCCATGCATTTAGGCATCTTGGTGTCCAGATCAAGATCATGCTCTTGTTTTCTCTCTTTGTATTTTTTGTAATGTTTATGCTTTGCTTTCATTAATATCAAGTTGGTACAACAAATGCTTGACACTTTCATAGCCCATACTGTATGGTATAACCGACACTTGAGCTATAAAAAAAACTTGATTTGTTGTTAACATAAGTTATAATTATGAATGCTTGACAAAACCTACAAATATTAGCATTAATCGAATAAGATGACTAATGTAATCATGTTAACAATCTATAATATGATTGGAACCTTCTTTATGTGTGGTTTCCAATTGAATAATAATAGTTTACACTATACTTCTTTGACATACCATTAGTGGATCTTCTAACCTTGACATTGTTTGTTATTGTTGTTTAATCCTTACTTTAATTTTCCATCTCAAAGTTCTCATCAATTTTTCTTCTTCTTCTTCTTTATTATTGTTACTACTACTACTACTATTAGTATTATTATTGCTACTACTATTATTGTTGTTATTGTTATTTATAATTTGTACAATTAACCTTCTTGTGGTTCGACCCTGATCTTGCCATGTTATTTATTACTTTGACAGTCCTATACTTGGGAGAGAACATTAATCTTTTAGTCCTGTCAGTCGGCATAGTTTCAAAAACCAAATACAAATTCATTGCAGAACACACCATTCAACAATGAATGCTAATTCGCTGTAGTTGGCTTAGTTTCGGCAGTAAAACATAATTTTGCTACAGAACACACAATTCAACACTGAATGTTAATTCATTGCACATGACACATTTTTAGCAGAGAATCATAATTTTGCTGCAGAACATATAATTCAACAATGAATGCTAATTCATTATAGATAACTCATTTTTGGCAGCGAAGCACAATTTCATTGTAGAACACCTTATTCGGCAACAAATGTTAATTCATTGTAGACGACACATTTTTGGCTGGGAATCACAATTTTCAGCAGGACATACATATTGAAACCCTTAATTCCAACACATAATCCTTTAATAAATTCCAGTAGAACACACACGCATGTTGGCTAACTCCATAGTTAAGGATAGCCCTTTAACATAATTTGTTATTTCCATTTTATTCATTTTTCTTCATTAAATGTCCTAGGAATTGGTCTTATTTTGTTTGTATTTTCGTATCCTCTTGGTTAATTTCAGTTTCCTTCACAGCTAGCTTAGGTCCTAGGTCAATTTTTTTAGGGTCTTCTTCTTCATTTCCGGTTTTAAGTCTTAAGGAGAAGAGGAAGGGAGTTTCATAACCTATACCTTTCGAATCTAACTAAGTTTGAGGAAGGTTAGACAATATTCTTTCTTCTCTCTTGTTGGTTGTCTTCTTTCTTCTTCCTTTTATATTTTCTGACCCCCTTTTCCTTTCCCTCTAGGTAGCTGTCCAATCTTCTCTCAAGGACTCATCTCTCTCTCGCACGTTCATAAGGCACTCTCTCCTGGTTAGGTTTAGGTTTCTGTTGGAAAAAAAGAAGGAAGAATGACATGAAGCTCCTAGAGACCACTTTGGGAAAAGAAAGGTTCACCCTTTCTCTCCTCCATGTATTTATACTACCCATTAAATAAGGTGGATTGTTTTGGGTTGGTTTAGATGTGTTCTTATCCTTGTTTTGGTGTATCCAAAACTAGTTTTACTCCTCCCTCCCAGCTTTTTAAGTTAATTTAATTTTCTTTTAGAAAAGCTACATCATTGCTTATTTAGAAATTGACAACAAAAACTATGTCATTACCCATTCAGGAAATTGGCAGCTAAAACTGCATCACTGCTAATTTAGAAATTTATAGCTAAAATTTGCAGTTGTATTAATACTAATAGTAATTAAAGAAAAAAAAGAAGTTGATAAGAACTTTGAGATGAAAGATCAATGTAAGAATTAAACAATAATAGCAACAAATATCAAGGTTAGAGGATCCACTAATAGTATGTCAAACAAGTATAGTATAAACTCTTATTATTCAATTAAGAACCACACATAAAGGAGGTTCCAATTAGATTATAAATTGTTAGCATGATTACATTAGTTATCTTACTCGATTAATGCTAATACTTGTAAATATTATCAGGCATTTATGATTATAACTTATGTTAACAACAAATCAAGTTCCTTTCATAGCTTAGGTGTTGGTAATACCACACAATATGAGTTATGAAAGTGTCAAGCATTTGTTGTATCAAGTGTTATACAATATAAATCTAGATTACTCATTTAACAACTAAAGTATTAAAGAGTAAACAAGATAACAAATACAAAACATGTTAGTATCAAACATGAAAGTCCATATAAAGTTTATACTATACTTATTCTTACACCATTAGTAAAACCTTTTCACGTTGATATAATAAACTTAACTAAATATAATAAAAGAAAGAAAAATAAATAAATAAAATAAGAATATAAATAAGATAAAACTTAACTAAGTAAAGGAAAGGAAATGAAGGCATAAACTTGATATTAATTAAAGCAAAACATAAACAATACAAAAATACAAAGAGAGAAAGCAGAAGCATGATCTTGATCTGGAAATCAAGATGCCTAAATATATGGCAAATGCCCTTTTATAGGCTAAAATTGAGAACTATTGATTTGATGACTAATTGATGAGTGGGTGGCCAACTTTTGACTTGGTGACAATCCTTATCTTCCCAAAACATGATTGATAACGTCAAAATTGGAACCATTTGAAAACATGAAAGTTGTAGGAAATTATCTCAACTTTTTAGAAAAAAAACAAATGGAGGTCATTTGGGCTTCTAGACCTCTAAATATGGGTCAAACATTGAACAGTGTTTGGATTGTAAGACAGATTCAGACTTCTTTGTTATTGCTACAGTTTGGACTTGAAAATGGCCTTGGGCTTTCATGAAAGTTGAAGGCCTATATCTTACCTTTCCATCCATATAAAGTAGACCTAAATCCGAGATCTATAGCTCCAAATATGACCCAATTACTGAACTGTGTTCTGGTTTGGACTGTACCAGCATCTCTTTTCTAGGTTTTACCATCTCTTTGTCTTTTCAATTTTAGTTCATAAACTTATCAATTAATCCTTTTATTTATGTGATAGGCCTACATTTAAAATGAATATTTACCATAAATTAAAGATATCTTATATTATTAGATAATTTATTATAAAACATGCTTTAGCTAATGAGTTATTGATACTTTAAGTGCAAAATAATGATATAAAATCTTGATAAAAACACACTTTTAAGTATTGATTAGAGACATTATCTTCATTGTCCTAAGGTATAAAGATAGAGTATAGAAGACATCACCTGAAATACTGAACACTGACAAACCTAAAACACACTTAAACAAATACAAGAAATAATAAACCATAAATATTATGCTATTAATAAAACCAAAAGATAAGTTTTTACAAACTAAGATTAAAATCCTAGTTGTGATTGTGGCTCATAGGTTGGGGGCAAGCTTTCTATCCAGTTTTCTTAAAAACTGATAAAAGGGTTTTTTTTAATTAGATTCTCAAGACTAAGTTGATCATATTCTTTATAAAAATGGTGGCTACAAGTCATGAAATGCACAATGCATATCTCCACTATGATACATCTCAAAAGTTAATAGAAGATTATCTAATGATTCTTTATGTTTTGAAATCCTAACTTTTGATAATTTTCACAAGCTTTGCAGAAAATATGTGTATCATTAAACATGGTGGGCCAATAAAATCCATATTGTAAGATTTTTACAGCTGTTTTTTTTAACAAGAATTAACTCTCACATGCTTCAGAATGACAAAGTTTAATTATACTACTTACCTTGTTGTCGGGAATGCATCTTTGAAATATTTGATCACGATAATATTTGAATAAGTAAGGGTCATCCCAATAAAAGTTTTGCACGTTGCTAAAAAACTTCCTTTTGTCTTCAGTACTCCAATGAGCTAACAAATCTTCTAAAGCAAGAAAATTGATATTTTTATCAAACCAAGGCATTGAAATAAGAGAAAGTAAAGATTTATTAGGAATGTAATCATCGATTGGTGTGGTGTCGGATGTTAAATCTATTGTCACTCTTAACAAAAGATCTGCATCAACATTTTCAATACCTTTTTCCTTCATGATTTCTTCCTAGGAATAAACATTTGCAAATCTTCAAATTCATCCAACTCAATTTTGCTCAAAGTAGACTCAAGTTAATCATAAACTAATTCTTTAATATGATCTACTTCTTGTAAATCATTATCATCTCCAGGTTGCTTGCAAATGTTGAAAATGTTCATCTTCAATGTCATGTTTTCAAATGATAACTTCATCAGTCCATTCCTACAATTAATTAATGCATGAGAAGTTGCAAGAATTGGACGTCCTAAAATAACAGGAAATGAATTACATGATTCAACAAGTTGTGTGTTAAAGACAACAAAATCCATAAGATAAATGAATTTATCAACTTGTGCTAACACATCTTTAACTATTCCTCTAGGCACTTTTACAGATCTATCAGCAAGTAAAAGAGTTACAAAAGTTGGTTTTAACTCATTAGATTGAGACTTCGAAACACTAAATATGGAAGTAAATTTACTCGAGGTCCAAGATCAAGTAAGACTCTTTTAATTTTATGTTCTCCAATAAAGCAAGAAATTGTAGGACGACCAGGGTCTTTATATTTCAAAGCATTATTGTTCTTAATAATAACACTTACTTATTTGGCTAAAATGATGACACGACAAAGAGATTGATGTCTTCTCCCAAGTGCAG